>SJYV01035481.1:821211-842854 GCA_006410875.1 Neotragus pygmaeus
TTTCCCCATCTATTTCCCATGAAGTGATGGGACCAGATGCCATGATCTTTGTTTTCTGAATGTTGAGTTAGGCCAACTTTTTCACTCTCCTCTTTCACTTTCATCAAGAGGCTTTT
Organism: Neotragus pygmaeus; assembly: GCA_006410875.1. Classification (NCBI taxonomy): domain Eukaryota; kingdom Metazoa; phylum Chordata; class Mammalia; order Artiodactyla; family Bovidae; genus Neotragus; species Neotragus pygmaeus. The sequence continues at coordinate 821,328 of SJYV01035481.1, forward strand.
TAGTTCCTCTTCACTTTCTGCCCTAAGGGTGGTGTCATCTGCATATCTGAGGTAATTGATATTTCTCCTGGCAATCTTGATTCCAGCTTGTGTTTCTTCCAGTCCAGCGTTTCTCATGATGTATTCTGCATATAAGTTAAATAAGTAGGGTGACAATATACAGCCTTGACGTACTCCTTTTCCTATTTGGAACCAGTCTGTTGTTCCATGTCCAGTTCTAACTGCTGCTTCCTGACCTGCATACAGATTTCTCCAGAGGCAGGTCAGGTGGTCTGGAGGAGGAATCCGAAGAGCAGTGGCTACGCGGACATAGGAGGGCCTAGAGGAGCTATCCTACACTGAAGGTCAGGAGATAGCCCTCGTCCAAGGTAAGGAGCAGCGGCTGTGCTTTGCTGGAGCAACCGTGAAGAGATACCCCACGCCCAAGGTAAAGAGAAACCCAAGTAAGATGGTAGCCTTATTGTTAGAGCTGAATAATAATACCTCTTATCTAAATTGCAAAAATTAAAAAAATAACAAAAGCATACATATTTTAAAACAATCACTGCAAACAATTTACTAACCTCATCCCTATAGTTCCTTTCATGTTTGGCCATAGTACCATTTTGATATCATAAAGTTTAGAAAGACAGTTAACTTCATGTATCCCTATATCACGTGTTCCTATACAGAGCATCGAGTTCTCTGCCATCTAAACAAATATTAGAAGACTTACTCTGATTTTACAGAGTTTTGACTGTTCTCAATCAAGCTCTCCTGAACTCTTAAGGGGTGTTTGTTGTTGTTGTTGCTGTTACTGTTGTGCTATTAGCCATCACTACATCTCATGAGTTCAGCAAATATTCGCGAGTCTACTCTGCACCAAGCACTGGGCATACAAAGACACATGCACCCCAGTGTTCCCTGCAGCACTATTTACAATAGTCTGGATATGGAAGCAACCTACACGTCCAGCAACAAAGGAATGGATAAAGAAGAAGCGGTACACATACATAATGGAATATCACTCAGCCATGAAAAGGAATGACACCGGGTCATTTGGAGAGACCTGGATGGACCTAGAGAGTCTGCTATGTAGAGTGAAGTAAGAAAGAGAAAAACAAATATCATCTGTTAACACATATATGTTCCAGTGTTCTTGCCTGGAGAATCCCAGGGACAGGTGAGCCTGGTGGGCTGCCGTCTATGGGGTCGCACAGAGTCGGACACGACTGAAGCGACTTAGCAGCAGCAGCAGCAGCAACACATGTATGTGGAATCTAGAAAAATGGTACAGATGAACCTATTTGCAGGGCAGCAGCAGAGACACAGATGCAGAGAATGGACACGTGGGCATGGGGGAGGGAAAGAGAGGGTGGGACCAAGTGGGGGATTGGCACTGACACCCACACACTGCTGCCATGTGTCACACGGGCTTCCCTGGTGGCTCAGACGGTAAAGAATCTGCCCGCAGTGTGGGAGACCTGGGTTCAATCCCTGGGTTGGGAAGCTCCCCGGAGGAGGGCATGGCAACCCACTCCAGTATTCTTGCCTGGAGAACCCCATGGACAGTGGAGCCTGGTGGGCTATGTTCCATGGGAGAGCAAGCAGTTGGACACGGCTGAGCGACTAAGCACAGCCATGTGTAAAACAGCCAGTGGGAACCTGCTGTATAGTGCAGGGAGCTCGGCTCGGTGCTCTGTGATGACCCAGAGGGGTGGGATGGGGAGTAGGTCCAAGAAGGAGGGGATATCTGTACGTATATCAGGTACTTATATGTGTATATCACAGATATATATGTGTGTGTATATATATATATGTAATGTGTGTATATATGTATATATCTGATTCATTTCACTGTATAACAGAATCCAGTACAACATTGTAAAGTAACTATATCTCCAATTAGAAAAATGTGAACAAGACAATGTTCTTTCCCTCACAAGGCTTACACATCTAATGGGGGAGACATCCAAGGAATATGTAAATATATCCCTGATAGAGAACTACAGAACAGGATAGGGTAGGTGAATAGCAAAGAATGATCCTCTGAAGAGCAAAAAGCAGAGGAAGGAGGCAGAGTGTGAAAGGCCATGGTTAAGAGTTGTAAGTGAGGAGGACCCTATGGGACCTTCCTAGGACAGACTCTCCCCCAACCCCTCCCTATGGCCTCTGCCTACCTCTCGTCTTCAGAAAACCTTTAGCTTCCCAAGCCTTCCCTGAGTCCCAAAGAATAAATTTAATTAGAGAAGTGAGAAAATGCAGAAGCAAAGGAAAACAGTGAAACAAGGCAGAATAATAATAGGTTAGCCATTAAGCAAAGTCTTTTAGTGCTTCCTCAAGGACTATAGATAATATTCTGAGCCATATGGTTTGAACTGTTTTTCAGATATTGAAACCCCCAGCAGGTGGAAGACATTCTATTCATTGCATGCTGTCTACAAGCATGGAGAACCTCAGACCAGTTGGATCAGAAGGTTGACGATGCTGACTCCCACTTACTTCACCACCAACCAATCAGAAGAATGTCCATGAGCTGATCACAATCCCTGAAAGGCACTCCCTTACCCTGTCTTTAAAAACCTTTCCCTGAAAGCCATATAGGAGTCAACTTCTTGCTTGGTGTCTTCAATAAACATTGCACTTTCCTTCAACACAATAGATTGGTGTCAGCAGACTGGCTTTGCTGTGAGCAGGAAAGTGGACCGAAGTCTGGCTCAGCAACAGAATCAATACAGACTTCTCTGAATAGGTGCCACGCTTGCTACCGAAGTAAACTTACAGACTAACAAACAAGAAAAAATAGACTCTGGAAAGCAATTTCCAGGTGTGTTTTATTTGTGCCACTTCATGTACCCTATATGTGTCTCTCTGGTATAAATCCCACTTCATTCCATCACTGAACTATACCTAGGCTGAGATTTTCATCCTCAACTTTCCCCAGACAGAGTGTGATATGCTGCTTATAAAGGCCAAAGGATAATAGAGTGTCGCCAAGTGGATTGCAGATTCCCATGCAGCCTGGACTTTTCAGACCGAATGAATCAGCTGGCCCTGCATGACCTCAATTAAGATAGGAATGGGGGCTTCGCTTTGGCCACACATCCTAAACCACATACTGTGCTTAAGTTTCCAAGCTGTCAGTCTCTGTGACTCCCCTTTAGCAATACTTAACGACAACTTGTGACATGGGATTCTGAAAGCTTTTTGAAAGTCTTACTCACTAATGGACAGACCTCTTACATATTTTATAGAACTAAACAAACATCAAAGTTAACACTCAAATGCAACTTGTTTTTTTCTAAACTCTCCAAAGCCTTGTCAGCATATAAACTCTCCTGCAGGTCTGAGTCAAACAAAGAGTACATGAGTGATGAATTTTTAGGGAAAAAAAAAAAAACAGATTCCAAGTTTCTTGAAGGCCAAGGCTCAGTTTTACATTTTTGCTTCCCAGTGCCTAGCACAATGTCTGACACAAAGTAGGTGGGCAAGTAATGTTTAATTGTACTAAAGTAGGGGGGAGCAAATTGCAAAATATTTAACCACATAGAACAATCAGCTTTTGCTGATTTTCCCTTAAATATTATTAGCTGTCTCCAAAGTTAAAATGTAACTGAAAATAACAAAACATATTTATATATACAGATAAAGAATTCTAAGTACACTCTAAACAGAGCTTCCTATAAGACTTTACAGGCTCCCCAAATTTCAAAAGTGCACACAAGTAACATTATGTCCAAGGATTATGATGATGGGGATTAGAACAATAGTGACCACTGATTAACTGCTAATCAGGTGCCAAGCACTGTGCTAGACACTTCCTTGTACTCTCTACTTAACACAGTAGATCACAGTATCATGTCACCTCCTGCATCTAGACTTCCTTTAATCACGACATCTAAAGTAGCAGCAGGAAACAACCCGCTTGCCAGTGCAAGAGACATTAAGGGATACAGGTTGGGTCCCTGCGTTGAGAAGACCCCCTGAAAGAGGAAATGGCAATCCACTCCAATATTCTTGCCTGAAAAAGCCCATGGGCAGAGGAGCCAGCTGGGCTACAATCCATGGGGTCACAAAGAGTCAGACAGGACTGAGCGACTGCGCACACATGCATGCAAAGTAGCACCACTACAATGCAAACTGGCGCAGTCACTACGGAGAACAGTATGGAAGTTCCTTTAAAAACTAAAAAATAGAGTGACCATGTGATCCAGCAATCCCACTCCTGGGGTTATATATCTAGTAAAAACTCTAATTGGAAAATATACATGCACCCCAAAGCTCACTGCAGCACTTTTTATTAACAGCCAAGACAGGGACACAACTTAAATATCTATCAACAGACAAAAAGATAAAGAAGATGTGATACAAGTATACAGTGGAATATTATTCAGCCATAACAAAGGACAAAATAATGCCATTTGCAACAACGTGGATGGACCCAGAGATTATCATATCAAGTGAAGTAAGTCGAGGGAGAAAGACAAACACCGTATCACCTATATAGAGAGTTTTTAAAAATGACACAAAGGACCTTACTTACATAACAGAAACAGACTCACAGACATAGGAAACAAACGTATGGTTATCAAAGGGGCAAAGAGGGTAAGGATAAATTAGGAGCTTAGGATTAGCAGATATTAACCAGTATATTAAAAAGAGGTAAACAACAAGGCCCTAGTATATAGAACAGAAATAAACTAAATGGAAAGAAATATTTGAAAGGGTGTATATATATATATATATATACACATACACACATATATATATAACTGAGCTGCTTTCCTGTATAACAGCAACTAATATAACAATGTAAATCAACTATACTTCAAAAAATAAATTAGAAATAAAAAAAAATAAAGTAACATCACTCTTGGGTTCCTCTCACTCCTTACCTTGCTTTTTCACCCACCTGCTGATATTTTGTATAATTACTTGTTCAATCATTTCTTAAATCTAGAAAGTGAGTCCCATGTGAGCAGTGACTTTATACTATTCACTTTTAGTTCTTGAGAAATGTAGTAAAAACTGAATAAACAGCTGGTGAATGAATGAATGATTTCATTCACCCTTTAAAACAGCTCTGCAAATTAGTATGCTTAGCCCCAAGAGACTGCACCTGTATCTCCGTTAAGTCCCACACTCTTTTGGTACCCCAAACTGACACGTGTTGAAAAAACAAACAAGGTGAGGGAAAGTCCTCCCTCCTTCCCCTCCCCTCTCCTACCTTTCCTTGAGAGGACCAGACTCTCCAGCTCTCTCCTCCCTGGCACATTCTCAGCGGAAGACAATGAGCAAAGTCAACACGGAGTAACCACTTCCCGTGTTATTTTTACACAGCATGTCTGCCACCCAAGAAGGAAAGGTCATATCACTTGGAGTTTGGGAGCAGAGATCTGGAGATTTACGAGCCCTCTCTGAGTCACCTGAGGCATCAGTGCAGCGTGGACCTGGCCTGAGGCGGGGACTGGGGCCGGGGGAGGCTGATTCCTGTGTACTCACCGAGACGACGATGGCACATCCAAGGTTAAGGTGATGGGTTTTCCTGTACCGCAGTCTTGCCCATTTATATCCAAGACCCTCCACCTCTGAGATACCCTGTTGAATGACTCACTCCTGGCTACACTTGTGCCTCAAAAAATATTGGGTAGAGATTGCGCTCACTCTGGCTCCAGTTCCACAATGACCTCACTCAGGCTCCTGGTCCATAATGATGAGGTTCTGCCTGAATTATAACCTACAGCAAATTTTTTTCAGTTACTTCTTTCAGAAAAAAAAATGGACTTTTATCTTCCTTATATTTTAAATTTTATCTCCAGGTAAATATAGCATTTTCTCCAATATATTTTTTATTCCAGGAGGGTGATGGATGCAAACAGGAGCCAATGTTTTAATTGCTCCAATAAAATGAATCATCTCTTTCATGTGCATTTTACTTCTTGCAAAGATTTCTTTCTTAAATCTGAGAGTGCATGTCTGAGAGATCTGAAACAGAAGCATATCGCTGAGCCTGCTAACTACATTTCCCATAGTAGGCTATTTAAAATGTATCTTTAAAGTAGATTACACATCTCAGGGGACTGGTAATGGGCTATGGAGTCACCAGTTCAAATTTAGTCCAGACTTTTAGCAGTGAACAAAAATCATTGTAACTGAGAACTGCTTGGTGTTCTTTTGGGGAAATGGATCAGTGGTTCCTCTCTGGTTCCCAGTTCCTAGTTCCCCACATCACAAAGGACCACCATCATCTCAAAGGCACTGAAATCCTCCCAGTGATAGGGGAACCAGAAGAGAAGCATCTGTATATAGATACACACAAACACACTCACGTGCACATTGAGGATGCTGCTGCTGCTGCTAAGTCGCTTCAGTTGTGTCCGACTCTGTGCGACCCAATAGACGGCAGCCCACCAGGCTCCCCCGTCCCTGGGATTCTCAAGGCAAGAACACTGGAGTGGGTTGCCATTTCCTCCTCCAATGCATGAAAGTGAAAAGTGAGAGTGAAATCGCTCAGTCGTGTCTGACTCTTAGCAACCCCATGGACTGTAGCCCACCAGGCTCCTCCATCCATGGGATTTTCCAGGCAAGGGTACTGGAGTGGGGTGCCATTGCCTTCTCCAGCACACTGAGGATACACATATATAAACACACGCGTGCATATACACACATCAACACACACGTACATATATCCTGGTACAACTATTTTGATCAAACTCATACATAAGGGACAGTAAGACAGATATTGTAACCATTGATCTGACAACACTCCATTCAATCAAAACTATTCAACAACTCAAGTGTGCCTACACCCTTCTGTGGTCCGGCCCTCGCTGTGCAGGATTTCTGCAAACAGAGAGAGCACCTTCAGAAGCCAGCCAGGCTATTCACTGTGATGAATAGCACTGTGATGAAACAGAAGATGACACCAGTCTTCAGGGATGTCAGTCTGGAGGCTTTCAGGAACATAAGCCTGCACTTAAAGATCAAAGACAACTGAGATGACCCCTCAGAAATCATACCTTTCCTCAGAACCCAAGAGACTGGATGCCACTCTTCACCCCTGCTCCTCCTTCATCTTTTGCCGCCCATATATCAGCAGAGCTTATCCATGTCTACTCTTCATACACCCTGAATTCATCACTTATTATTTCCATTGACATCATCACCTTCTTAGGAAAGGAGACCACCATCGCTCCCCTTGAATACTGCAACCTTCCCCTATGTCCTTGTCTGAGATTTGCACTCTAGTCCTTCTCTGTGAACACTCCAGATCACCACTGCCCTGCTTAAAACCGTTCAGTGGCTCCCCACCACTTCCAGACAGGGTCTATATTCTAGAACTGCCAATGAGACCTTGACGATTTCACCACCGTGGCCTCTGTGTTCACACCACGGAAACCACAGACCCCAATCATGTCCATTCTTGTGATGCTTCCAACTGCCAGGCCTGTATTCCTGTCTTNCCTCAGAACCCAAGAGACTGGATGCCACTCTTCACCCCTGCTCCTCCTTCATCTTTTGCCGCCCATATATCAGCAGAGCTTATCCATGTCTACTCTTCATACACCCTGAATTCATCACTTATTATTTCCATTGACATCATCACCTTCTTAGGAAAGGAGACCACCATCGCTCCCCTTGAATACTGCAACCTTCCCCTATGTCCTTGTCTGAGATTTGCAGTCTAGTCCTTCTCTGTGAACACTCCAGATCACCACTGCCCTGCTTAAAACCGTTCAGTGGCTCCCCACCACTTCCAGACAGGGTCTATATTCTAGAACTGCCAATGAGACCTTGACGATTTCACCACCGTGGCCTCTGTGTTCACACCACGGAAACCACAGACCCCAATCATGTCCATTCTTGTGATGCTTCCAACTGCCAGGCCTGTATTCCTGTCTTCCACCCTGTTCTCTCATTGTTATGAAAGCATCCTCTTGACTCAGGGTACCTATTTCTTTCAAAGGTGTAACCTCACCCTTCCAAGTTCTGGGTTAGGTGTCATTCATATAGCCCTATCACATAATGTATTACACTATAGCAGAATATCATCCCCTTTAGGAGGGGCTGATCCTTGTGCACTGTTGAATCCCTAGTCATTAATATGGTTGTTCATTTGCTAAGTTGTGTCTACCCCTTTGCAACCCCATGCCCACCAGACCCCTCTGTCCATGAGATTATCCTGGCAGGAATACTGGAGTGGGTTGTCATTTCCTTTCCCACACTAATATGGTACCTGTGGTTTATTTTAATGAATAAATAAATGAGTTCAGAAAAATTTTAAATGGCTTACAGCATTTTCTCTTTCATGACTATATTCCTCCTACCTTTTTTGTTCTATTATAAACCAACCTTGTGTCCTAGTCATATCTTATTTATTTTTTTGTCTTGGTATAGACCTCTCTGCATATAAAGCAAAGAACAACAGAAATAGAGAGAGGACCACCACTGCAAGCCAGGATTCGAGAGGTAGGTTACTAAGGAAAATCAAATACTAGCCTTTTGGGGAGGGCTTTTATTTACCTTTTTTTTAAAGAGCAATTTATCCTGTGCTTGAAGAGTTTTAGGCAAGATATTATCTGAAGATAATGGAATCCATTGGATCACTGAAAGAAAGGTAAGACACAGGGAAAAAGAAGAGTGAACATCAANGGCTTTTATTTACCTTTTTTTTAAAGAGCAATTTATCCTGTGCTTGAAGAGTTTTAGGCAAGATATTATCTGAAGATAATGGAATCCATTGGATCACTGAAAGAAAGGTAAGACACAGGGAAAAAGAAGAGTGAACATCAAAAGAAATATGTGAACAAATCAGAGGAAAAGTACAAAAGAACAGGTAAGAAAAAGGAAAGAGGGGACAGTGTGATAAGGTAATTTGCACTCAGTAGGGGTCTTATTTTGACAGTTGAATAGATCAATGAATGAATGAGTGAGGAAAAATAAAGGAATATCCAAAAAGGATAAAATATTTGTTAATGGTCATACTGGGTGAAGTAAGTCAGTTCAGTTCAGTGCAGTCTCTCAGTTGTGTGTGACTCTTTGCGACCCCACGGGCTGCAGCACGCCAGGCCTCCCTGTCCATCACCAGCTCCTGGAGTTTACTCAAACTCATCTCCATTGAGTCGGTGATGCCATCCAGCCATCTCATCCTCTGTCATCCCCTTCTCCTCCTGCCTTCAATCTTTCCCAGCATCAGGGTGAAGCAAGTCAGAGAAAGAGAAGTATCACACGATATCCCTTATATGCAGAATCTAAAAATAAATGATACACATGAACTTATTTACAAAACAAAAACTGAATGCTCACAGACTTAGAGAACAGACTTATGGTTACAGGGGGGAAGGCTGGGGGGAGGGATAGTAAGGGAGTTTGGGATCGACACATACCTACTCCTATATTTAAAATACATAATCAACAAGATCCTACTGTATAGCACAGGAAACTCTGCTCAATGTCTGCAGCAGCCGAGCTGGGATGGGAGTTTCAGAGAGAATGGACACATGCATTTGTATGACTGATTGTCTCTGCTGTCTACCTAAAACTAACACAATGTTGTTAATGAACTAGACTCCAATATAAAGCAAAAAGTTTTTAAAAGATACCTGGTCTTGGATCTCCAGTCTAACATGTTATGTATTCATTATACTCCAAAAGTGCTGGGCCCTTCCCCAGCCCAGTCAACTGAGAGCAAAACTCGATTTTATATTAATATTAAGAATAGTATGTGATTAGAATGTTGATATCATTCATTCACTCATGTATTCGACTAACAATCACTAAGTACTCTCAGTGGCCAGACCCTGTATTAGGTGTGAAGGACCTAACTGTCAAACACGTCACTAATGCCCCCAAGGAGACTGCAAGAGAAAGCACTAAATCTTCTTAAAATTGGAAAGAATCTTCTGCTTTAGACTGCATAGCCTACATAATCTGTGAAAGAAAAAATATCAGAATCAAAAGTAATAGTGTGGCTTGGACAAAAGCCACAGGAAACGGGGGCATCTTTCTCAATAGAATTAGATGACATTATGACATGTGCCCATTTAGAATGGAACTGCAAATCATAAAAATGCCAAAAACGTGGAGAAGAAAAACATTAAAGAAGCTAACAGTAGAATATTAAAGACAGATGTAATTAAAGAGAGAAAGGCATAATAAATACAAGGTACTTTAAATTCTCTTTGTCATAGGGCTAGACTGCAGTTTGACTCCCAATCCCATTAAAGGCATTCTAAATTGATTCCCTTGGTATAATGAGCCCCTCCTGATAACACCAAAACACTTGGCCTCACAAGAGCTCCTGGAAGTGGCCCTGCGGAGTCGACCACAGTCATGCAGGGAGGTAGCAGACACTTCATGTGGAGCCCCGTGGACAGAAACACATACCCACATACTGCTCTTCCTCCCCAGACTCTCAGCACAGGAGTGAACAGCCTCACTTTGCTGTCAACCAGGAGACAGAGACCAGACCTTTTAGATGCATATTTCAGTAACAACGTCCTACTGAATTCCCAACTTGGTTGTTGCTGTTGTTTTGTTTTCAGCCACACCACATAGCCCACGGGACCGTAAGTTCCCCAACCAGAGATGGAACCTGTATTCCCCTGCCGTGGGAGTGCAGAGTCTTAACCACTGGCCCACCAAGGAAGTCCCTGAATCCCCAGCTTTTGACATTTGCTGGCTATAAATATCTTAGACTTGAAGAGTTATGATATTACGCTAGAGATTCCCTGGGGAAAAAAAAATCCTTTGCTATTTTATATTTGGGCTACAAGTTTTAGCTCTCCTATTTAATTTGAATAAAAGGGAGAATGTATGCAATTTCCCCACTGAGGTCATCTTTGCTCATACACTTTGCATGATTTGAAACAGGAGTTTCCAATAAGGACAGAAGGATTTCAGATACATTTTGTAATCAACACCACCCTCCTCCACCGAACAAAATGCTGGCAAATTCGAGGGACACACACTCTAAGTCAGTGGGACATCCCAGAAACCCAAATTATTACACTACCATTTTCCTGGACACCATTAACCTTGAGAGAATTGTAAAGGTCATCGGTTTGCAGGGCTAAATGGCATGCAGCAATTTCTCTAGAAATGTAAAACCAAGAGCTCTTCCACCCATGCTTAATTTTTTTTTTCCTTTTCTAATCACTGAAGGTATTTGCATGAAAGCAGGATCTTTGTTTCCTAAAGATTGATCCCCTTGCTACTTACTGCTGCCGCATCTCCACCTTGGTGACATCAGAGTTCCTGCTAAAGAGCTAATTTTAATATCACAAAGGATCATGATTGCAAGTGGAAGCAGCTATAACCTCTTATGAAACAAAGACCCTATTTTCAAGCAATTGTTTCTTATAATAAAATTCAAGAAAAGCTAAATATCTAAAATGTAAAAGAGATGATTTACCTGAAGAATTGATACTAACATTGTCTATGACTCTCTACTTCTTAAAGCTGCAGGAAAAAGTTAGGACAAAGGGGGGGGAAAAAACCAAAAGAAACTAAAAATGAACTTTCAAATGTTAACATGCTTTTCTTACACCTTTGCCATTGTTGTTTGGATGTGGGACAATTATATTCTTATTATTTTACTATACTAACCTCATTTCACTGAGCGATACTAGTCTAAAATTAGGTTTGAAAATGGCATATTTTATCTAGACATTACTTCATTTTGCAACTGTAAAGCCACTTACAATAATTTCTATTGTCCCATTATCCTTACATAATTTAGCATTTTGCTCACATTTTATTATTTATATTATCACAATTAAGAATCAGTTTTCAGTGATTTCAGTCTCAGCAGTGTGCACAGATGAGTCTACTCCTAATCACTCTATTTATAAGCATAAGTAGAAATATTCCTTCCTACAGCATGAAATGAACACTGAGAGCTCATAAACCCCAAGTTATTGGACAAGTAAGAAAAATATAAATGAATTTAGAATGAGTTCTGATAAATGTATATGATTTATGAAAAATGCATGAGAAAATGGTAAGTGATCACCAAGAGAACCTGGGTGCTATTCAACCTTTGAAGCCTATGTCAGGAAACGTTACCAAACGTGGACATTCATGTTGATTTGGTTCGTGCAATCCAAGAACCATGGACTGGAGCCAGTGTACCTTCCTTTCCTGCAGGCTACTCAAATCATCATACATTATTACCTGTAATTATCTATGACTCTGTCTTGTGGGAGGACTCATCAGTGCATCAGAAAAAACTGTGACTAGGACTCTTGTGTGAACCACTCAGGTTCACTCTCTAGGGACCACACAGCCCCAATTACCTGCATGTGCGTGCATGCTCAGTCACACCTGACTCTTTGCAACCCTATGGACTGTAGCCCACCAGGCTCCTCTGTCCATGGGATTCTCCAGGCAAGATTACTGGAGTAGGTTGCTGTGCCCTCCTCCAGGGGATCTTCCTGACCCAGGGATTGAACTCTCATCTCCTGTGTCTCCTACATTGCAGGTGAATTCTTCACCCACCGCTCCATCCAGGAAGCCCAATTATCTACATTAGAACGTCCAGATCTTGGATGAAGAAAAAATGAAGGCTGCCGTGAACACTAGGGTGCATGTATCTTTTTGAATTACAGTTTTCTCATGGTATATGTCCAGGAGTGGGATTGCTGGGTCATGTGGTAGTTCTGGGGCTTCCCAGGTGGNTTATCTACATTAGAACGTCCAGATCTTGGATGAAGAAAAAATGAAGGCTGCCGTGAACACTAGGGTGCATGTATCTTTTTGAATTACAGTTTTCTCATGGTATATGTCCAGGAGTGGGATTGCTGGGTCATGTGGTAGTTCTGGGGCTTCCCAGGTGGTGCTAGTGGTAAAGAACCTGCCTGCCAATGTAGGAGATATGCGTTGGATCCCTGAGTCAGGAAGATTCCCTGAAGGAGGGCACAGCAACCTACTCCAGTATTCTTGCCTGGAGAATCCCATGGGCAGAGGAGCCTGGTGGGCTACAGTCCATATAGTTGCAAAGAGTTGGATAGGACTGAAGTGACTTAGAATAGTAAAGCATAGTAGTTCTGAGCTTCCCAGATTGNACATTAGAACGTCCAGATCTTGGATGAAGAAAAAATGAAGGCTGCCGTGAACACTAGGGTGCATGTATCTTTTTGAATTACAGTTTTCTCATGGTATATGTCCAGGAGTGGGATTGCTGGGTCATGTGGTAGTTCTGGGGCTTCCCAGGTGGTGCTAGTGGTAAAGAATCTTCCTGCCAATGCAGGAGATGCAAGAGACTTGGGTTCAATCCCTGGGTTGGGAAGATCCCCAGGAGCAGAAATGGGAATGCGCTCCAGTATTATTGCCCAGAAAATTCCATGGACAGAGGGGTCTGGTGTGCTACAATCCATGGGGTAGCAAAGGAGTCGGACGCAACTGAGCACACACTGAAGTTCTATTTTTAGTTTTTGAACCTCTATATTGTTCTCCAAAGTGGCTACAGCAGAAACTAACACAACATTGTAAAGTAACTGTAAAAAAAATTTAAAAAGATGAAAGGGGAATTAGAGCTAGAATGGGGTTCACACCTCATCATTATTAAAAGAAAGCTGGATCAAATGCCTTTGCCATATTGACCACATAGTTGAGATATGTGAAGACATTAAAGATGCTTAAGTCAAAAGAGCTACTATTAAACACTTATGTGTGAGGAGCTCTTTACATTATCTTACACTTAACAGTAACCTTCCCAGGTATCCTTATCTCATATCACCTCTTGCAAGGTGTACATAGCATTTGAGGATGATATGACTAAGCCTGAAAGGGTTAATTTGCCTAACTTCACACAACAAAGTGTGGGTACACTGGGATGCAAGGTCAGCCCAGNAAATAACTATTTTGTATTTAATGAAAGGAAATCTCAAGTATTCTTATGTTTTTAATTTTGTGGTACCATATGTAAAATGCCTTTGTTTTCGTTTCTGCCAGGTAACTTTAGTATTAAAATTTTGTGGTTTGATTTTGGCTCAAATATAGTTTTAAAAGCAATTGTCATTCCTTTAAAAACCAATGAGAAAAAGTACAACTGAAAATAAAGATCTAAGATCACACTATATGCAATTTATCTGATCTCAGGGATACCTTATAATCAAAAAGTTCAAGATGTTTGTTGGTAAATATTCTAGAGAAATTATTCCCATAAGTCTAGTCAAAGAATTAGCTTGTAATAAAGTATCTTTTCCTCAGTCAAAAAAAAAAAGGCTTGAAATAAGTAAAGATCACTACGTCATTAATCTATTTAAAGAGTAACCTTTTAAACAGCCAAGATTTGTAACGTACTTGTTCTTATTCAAAGTTCAATTGTGCTCAGCACCATGGAAAGTTTTATGATTGAGTATATGTAATTATAGTATATGAAGATTTAAAAATAACTCAAGGGATTGGACAAAGTTTTCCAGTAGTTAATCATTAATGAAGATCTTAAATCTGTGCTTTAAATGCAGACAAAACTAGTTATAATGATCTCATTAATGCCTTATTAAGGTTATCTATTTTAGTATTTGTCAGGAGAATTCAGATGGAAATGAACTCCTTAACATATTTAGAAAGGGTTGTTGATCATTTACTCAGATAAAAGACATATATAGTTGATTAATTATTGTGTAAATAAAGGTTCCAATAGAGGCATCAGAATGTAGCTAAACGTAGCATGCTCAAATAAAATAAGCTTATATGCCAGTGCTCTCTGCTGTCTGTCTTTTTATTTGCTTTTACTAATTTAGGAGGTAATTTTAAAATGTAGTGGAAGTTGGAGAAAAAGTAGAGATGAAATAAACATGAATGTGAGTTGGGTTTTCCTAGGACTTCAAAGAGTATCAGATGGAATCAAGACCGTTCAAAGATGTGTTCCAAACTTGAGTTTTAAAAGGTGAAAACGTGCTTCTTTGCCTTTGACAAAATCTGTTGTCCCAAGTTCAAACTCAGAAAACAAGACATCTTTCACAAAGCTCACAATTATCTCTTGCTCTTAAAATGGAATACTGTGATATAAAGCCAAAGGAAACTACGATTACTGATAAGAGAGAAGAATATAATTAATGGTACAGGTAAAGAATTTCCCTGCAGTGCAGGGACACATCAGACACTGGTTCAATCCCTGGGTCAGGAAGATCCCCTGGAGAAGGAAATGACTACCCACTGCAGTAGTCTTGCCTGGAAAATCCCATGGACAGAGGACCCTGGCCGTCCATGGGTTTTCAAAGAGTGGGACATGACTGAGCAGCTGACACTTTCACTTTCAAAGGGGGCATGCTTGAGATCAACTGTTATTATTCCAAGTGTGCAAGTGACTCCATTTGAACACTGTGATTCATTGGTTCACCAAGTGGGAAACAGAAATCCAGACAATTATTTTGGGATGTGGTGAAGTAGAAAACAGTGAAGAGTGGGCCATAAATTGAAAAAATGAACTGGTGTATTTGTGTGTATGTGTTATTCACTAAGTTGTGTCTGTCTCTTTGTGACCCCATGATCCTCTGTCCATGGGATTTCCAAGGCAAGAATACTAGAGTGGGTAGCCATTCCCTTCTCCAGGGGATCCTTCTGACCCAGGGATTGAACCCAGGTTTCTTGCCCTGCAGGCAGATTCTTTACCAACTGAGCTACCAGGGAAGCCCCCATCTGTGTTATTGTTGTTCAGTCACTCAGTCGAGGCTGACTCTTGTGACCCCATGGACTGTAGCACACTAGGCTTGCCTGTTCTTCTCTGTCTCTTGAGGATTGCTCAAACTCATGCCTATTGAATCTATGATGCCATACAACCATTTCATCCTCTGTTGCCCCCTCCTCCTCTGCACTCAGTCTTTCCCAGCATCAGGGTCTTTTCCAATGAGTCAGCTCTTCACATCAGGTGGCCAAACTATTGGAGCTTCTGTTTCAGTATCAGTCTTTCCAATGAATCTTCAGGGTTGATTTCCTTTAGGATTGACTGATGTTATCTCCTTGCCACCAACGGACTCTCAAGAGTCTTTTCCAACACCACAGTTCAAAAGCATCAGTTCTTCAGTGCTCAGCCTTCTTTATGGTCCAACTCTAACATCTGTACATAACTACTGGAAAAACCATAGCTTTGACTATATAGAGTTTTCTCAGCAGGGATTTCTCTGCTTTTTGATACACTGTCTAGGTTTGTCATTGTTTTTCTTCCAATGAGCAAGCATCTTTTGATTTCATGGCTTTAGTTATCCGCAGTGATTTTGGAGCCCAAGAAGATGAAGTCTGTCACTGTTTCCATTGTTTCCCCATCTATTTGCCATGAAGTAATGGGTCAGGATGCCATATTCTTAGTTTTTTTGAATGTTGAGTTTTAAGCCAACTTTTTCAGTCTCCTCTTTTATCTTCATCAAGAGGTTCTTTACTTCCTTCTTACTTTCTGCCATCAAGGTGGTGTCATCTGCATGAAATATGAAGTGAATATCTGAGGTTATTGATATTTCTCCCTGCAATCTTGATTCCAGCTTGAGGAATTCTAGTAGGCAAAATCTTTACCACTAGTGCAACCTGGGAAGCTCACTCAATGCACATTACCCCTTCTAAAATGATAAGAGCCTATGATAAGTGTTACCATATCTGATTGGTCTCTAAAGCATAAAAAGCCTATTTGATGTTTTTCTGAGCTTGTCTTTTTCTTCTGACCTCCAAGATTATCTCTGATTGGGAATATTAAAGTAAACTCCTAAGTGATTTTACTACCATGATTTATCTCCCATCTTCTGTCTATTCTTTTACACCATACCCTACTTTCTTAATGTTCACAGATTTATCCTTAGTCATCATTCTACCTTAGGTTTTTGTTGTTGTTGTTGTTTTCCTACCTGTTTACCTCCCTAGACTCAGCTGTCACCCTCTGGTCTTATAATGTTCCCTGGTTCCCATGCTTCTTGCTTTTCTCTTGTTTATCCCCTGTCTAGGGAAATCCCAGTTTTTCTTCACCGTGCAAACAAATCTTTGCTGCAAACTCTCTTGCTAAATTAAATGTTCCCTTCAATGACTTCCATGTACTGTTGATGTGCCTCTATCAAAGAAATCAATCATTTTGTGTGGTTATTATTTGTTTCTCTCTCTCTCAGCAGTCTGAAAGATCTTTCAGCACAGAAATGCTGTATTGGTCATTTAAAGGAAACTCTTCTGTTGGTAAATTTGCTGGTATGTAGTAGTAGTAGTGAATACTCAATAACTGCTTGGGGAATCAATACAAGAGATGGATATTAATAACAGAAGTCATCCTTACTAAAATTACTCAAAATACATTAAAGAGTTTGTGTGAGAAAGTATATAACTAGTTCCAGGGCTGGCTCGTGGAGAACCTAACTAGACAAAGTTTTTGTCTCTCTTACTTCCCCTGTTAACAGACAACTTCCCAGTGCCATATTACCTTTCCTTATTGAGCCCAGTTTTTTGTCTCCCAAGCCCCACCTTGGGATAGTGATTATTTATATTCCAAATATTTTCTGGCCCCCTACACACTCATAGCAGACTTTGCCTCTTCTGTGCGTTATCCCCCTCTCAGACATCATAGCTGTCCATGTGAATGAGAAATGGCATAACTAGCTTAGCTAATTAACTTCCACGCATAATGTATGTCTGTTTTAATTAGATTCTTCTGGATACCTGTGATGTAATCCAAAGGAGTAGCACATATATGGGGAGTGACAGCACTTGGTTAAGAAGGGCAAGGAGGCAGTTTGGGGAAGGAGGGTGGAGATTTAGAGTCTGTAGACATCCTTCTGCAATACCAAACCACCTTTCAATATCACAGTAGCATAGATCCTTGGAAAAGCAAAACTCATCTTCCCACTGTTTAATAATTCAGGCTCCTAGTGGGATATTATTAGGTGTTTAGTGATTCCATTGCCTTCTTGCCTTCTTCTCTACCCTCTTTCCTTCCTTTAATAAATATATATTCCAGGCAGTCTGCTGGAATGAAGTGAAGGAAACATGTATGGCCTCAGGCCTTCAAGGTGCTTATAATCACTCTAGTAAGGGAATAACTATTGAACATTTAGAAGATAATTGCCATTGTGTTGAGTGGTGTGAAGAAAACTACCAACTAGGCGAGCATCTATCTTCAGGGTTTCAATGTAATATCCACAGTGTGTGCCTGTGCTCAGTCGNAATCTCAAGAGGAGGCGCTCTCCAGAGGAGTGTCCAGAGGAACTCCAGGTTTCGATCTGCTTGTTACATAAGATCCTCAGATGTTTCTGTTCTATCCAGAGGAACCTGGTGACCCTGCGCCACGTAGACTGTTACCCCGAGGATTGGCACCCAACATGGAGCCACGTGTCTGAATCCTGTGGGAAAGCCTCGAGGGGAAGCCCCAGATAACTGTGTCTCCTCAAACAGAAGCCTGACCCTGTGGCTACAGCTCGGGAGGAAAGCAGACGTGCACGTCTCCACTCAGGATGGGACCTCACACCCCTGGGGAGCCTCCAGAGGAAGACCATGGCCCACGTCACCAGTGTTGAGGAATCCTCAGGCTCCAGATGAGGACTTAGGTGCCAGCCCCGACTGCCAAGGAATCCCCGGAGGCCCCTGGCAACTCACTGGGAGCGTGGCCTTTTTGGAGGGCACAGGGACATGTCCCTGGTGTCCCAGATGTAACTGGAGAGGAACCTGCTGCAACTTGAGAAAAAACAGAAGGGTCTCCCCTCCCGGCGAGATTAGGCTCTTGTCCTCTGCGGCACCTCACAGGAAGACACCCCATCCCTCATGAACCTCGATGGTGTAATTCACATCCTTGCAGCCACTAAAGAATATCCCAACATACATGTCTCCACTCGAGAGGAACACCGAGGTTCCCGCCACAACTCAAGAGGAACGCCGTGTCCCCCTGCTCCACTAGAGATGAGGCTTCCTTTCCCTGCTTCGTCGGGGAAGGATTCCCGATGGTCCTGTCGAATCTCAAGAGCAGGCGCTCTCCACAGGAGTGTCCAGAGGAAATCCAGGTTTTGAGCCACTTGTTCCACGAGACCCCCAGTTCTCTCTGTCAAATCCAGAGGAACCTGGGGACCCTGTGTCGCCTCGACTGTCACCCCGAAGATTGGCACCCAACACGGTGTCACGTGTTTCAACCCTGTGGGAAAGCCTCGAGGGGAAGCCCATGGACCCTTGTGTCACCTCGACGGGAAGCTTGACCCTGAGACTACAGCTCAGGAGGAAAGCTGATGTGAACGTCTCCACTTGAGATGAAACCTCACTCCCATGGGGAGCCTCTAGAGGAAAACCACGATCGACATTAGCAGTGGAGAGGAATCCTCAGGCGCCAGACCCAGACTTAGAAGCCGGCCCCAAATGCCAAGGACTCCCCAGAAGCCCCTGCCAACTTGCGTGGAACCTGGCCTTTCCAGGGGGCACAGGGGCGGGTCCTTGGAGTCCTCATCCTAATTCGAGAGGAACCTGCCGCAACTTGAGAAAAACCAGGAGGATCTCCCCTCCCGGCTAGATGAGGCCCTTGTCCTCTGGGGCACCTCATGGGAAATCACCCATCCCTCATGAACCTCGACGGGTTCCTTCACCCCCTTGCAGTGACTCAAGAATACCCTGATATACAGGTCTCCACTGGAGAGGAACACCGCAGGTCCCACCACAACTCAAGAGGTTCCCCGTATCCCACTGCTCCACTCGAGATCAGACTTTCTTTCCCTGCTTCTTCGGGGAAGGATTATCGACGGTCTTGTCGCATCTCAAATGGAGGCACTTGCCACAGGAGTGTACAGAGGAACTCCGGGCGTCACACCACCTGTTCCACGAGACCCCAAGATCTCTCTGTAAACTCAAGAGGAACCTGGTGGCCCTGCACTGCCTCAACTGTCGCCCCTGTGCATTCCAGAAAGGCCAGGCTCCACACGAGTTGCCAGGGGCATCTGGGGATTACTTGGCAGTCGGGACCAGCTCCTAAATCCTTGTCTGGAGCCTGAGGATTCATTTCCACTGCTGATGTGGACCATCGGCTTTCTCTGGAGGCTCTCCGGAGGAGTGAGGTCTTGTCACGTGTGGAGACGTGCATGTCTGCTTTCCTCCCGAGCGGTAGCCACAGGGTCAGGCTTCCCGTCGAGGTGACACAGGGGTCTGGGGCTTCCCCTCGAGGCTTTCACACAGGGTTTAAACACGTGCCACCTTATTGGGTCCCAATGCTCGGGGTGACAGTCGAGGCGGCCCAGGGTCACCAGGTTCCTCTAGATTGGACAGAGACATCTGGGGGTCTTGTGGAACAAGCAGCTCAAAACCCTGATTTTCTCTGGGCACTCCTGTGGAGAGGGCCTCCTCTTGAGATTCGACGGGACCATCAGGAGTCCTTCCCCGACGAAGCAGGGAAAGGAAGCTTCATCTCTAGTGGAGCAGGGGGACACGGAACTCCACTTGAGTTGTGGCGGGAACCTCAGTGTTCCTCTCGAGTGGAGACTTGTATCTCGGGATATTCTTGAGTCGCTTTAATGGTGTGAAGAAACTCGTTGAGGTTCATAAGGGATGGGGTGACTTCCCGCGAGGTGCGGGAGAGGACAAGGGCCTTATCTCGCTGGGAGGGGAGATCCTCGTGGTTTTTCTCGAGTTGCTACAGGTTCCTTTCAAGTTATGTCGGGAACATCAGGGACACTCCCTGTGACCTCCAGAAAGACCAGGTTCCATGCGAGTTGCCAGGGGCCTCTGGGAATTTCTTGGCAGTCGGGGCCGGCACCTAAGTCCTCGTCTGGAGCCTAAGGATTCCTCCCAATGCTGACATCGACCATGTGCTTCCTCCGGAGGCTCCCCAGAGGAGTGAGGTCTTGTCTCGAGTGGAGACGTGCATGTCGGCTTTCCTCCTGAGCTGTAGTCACAGAGTCAGGCTTCCCGTCAAGGTGACACAGTTGTCTGCGGCTTCCCATCGAGGTTTTCCCACAGGGTTGAAACTCGTGCCAACGTGGTGGGAGCCATTCCTCGCGGTGACAGTCGAGGCTGTTTCAGGGTCACCTGGTTTCTCTGGATTGGACAGAGACTTCCAGGGGTCTCGTGGAACAGGTGGTGCCACCCCCTGAGTTCCTCTGAACACTCCTGTGGCGAGGGCCTCCACTTGAGATGCGACAGGACCTTCGGAAATCCTTCCCCTTCAAAGCAGAGAAAGGAACCCAGATCTCGAGCAGAACAGGGGGACACGGGGCTCCTCTTGAATTGTGGTGGGACCCTCGGTGTTCCTCTCCAGTGGAGACGTGTATGTTGGGATATTCTTGAGACGTTGCAAGGGTGTGAAGGAACCTGTCGTGGTTCATGAGGGATGGGGTGACTTCATGCAAGGTGCGGCAGAGGACAAGGGTCTCATCTCCCTGGGAAGGGAGATCCTCCTGGTTTTTCTCGAATTGTGGCAGGTTCCTCTCGAGTTACTATGGGGACCCCAGGGACCCACCCCTGTGCCTCCTGGAAAGGCCAGGCTCCACGCCAGTTGCCAGGGGCCTCTGGGGAATCCTTGACAGTTGGGGCCAGCTCCCAAGTCCACGTCTGGAGCTTGAGGATTTCTCTCCACTGCTAACGTGGACCGTGGGGTTCCTCTGGAG
>SJYV01035481.1:843036-889734 GCA_006410875.1 Neotragus pygmaeus
CAACTAGAAATTATCATGATTATCACTTTTAATAGTTGCATAATATTCTTAGCTTGTCTAGGATATAAGAAAAATAGCAAACACATTGAACTGTTATTATTAGTTCAAAGATCTAGTCTTTGGAGCAAGTGGTGTTCTAGCCAAAGCTGTTGACAAGTGTATTCTTCTTGAGGGACTAATGGTGACAATTCCCAAAGTAAAGCTGGATACTCAGTCAGGTTTCTGCTTGGTGTGATTCTTGGGCAGAGCACAAACTTTGAGCTCCCCCAACAGCTAGTGGGGAACCTTGCTCAGCTAACAAAGATGACAGAAGGGCCAAATAATGTGCCTCTGTGTGACACTCAGAGATCCCATGCTTTTCTCTCACTTAAGCCTCTGAAGAATCTTAGTGAGCACTTCAAGAGTGCCAACATTTTGAAAGGGGAATTTGGTTGTCCATGTATCCTAAATGATGAGATCAGAATTAAAGGACTTTGTTATTATGTACTATATTCTTTCATTGACAGTAAAACTTCTCCTCAGTGGCTTAGCAGAGAGCACACTACTGAAAAAAATGAACCAAACTCCTGATTCTGGAGTTTGTGAAGTCGTTTTCTAACTCCACACTTCTTCAAAACCAACAGTCATGAAATCAGGTCTTAATCCTCCTTATCCTCACCAAAGCTGAAAAATGATCTGGAATATAATCCTTTGCAGCCTACAACTTCAGGCTGCCTTGAAGGCTTATCCCAGCTAAGAAAGGAAAAAAAGATATGTTCCCAGCTCCATCTCTCTTTTTAAATCACCATTTAAAATGCTGAACTCTTCAGGAACTTTCTTCTGAGGGTCAGATAAGTTACTCTGACCTAAATAAAAGTTTTCTTTCTAACTAGTCTTCTAAAGGGAAGGGCAGAGCATGATTATATAGCTTTCATTTGAAATATTCACATAAAAGATGAAGAAAATTGCAAATCCAGCAGAGGTCACTTGACAAGGTATAAAGAAGTATACCATCATTAATTCAACTGAATTGCATGGGAAGGTCAAAGCTCCAGGACCCTGAATGGTAGGCCACAGCAATGTTATTTAATCAGGTATTCGTTTGCCTTCCTAGAGTCTGTCTTGATGCTTCCTGTGCGCTGACCATGGTGCAGAACTTTCTTCTCCTGACAATTGAGTATTCTGGGCTCAGCTGTACTATTTTTTATTCCTTGGCTAGTATTTTCCCTTGACATACTAAGCTGTCTAGGGACATTTATGAATACCTTCCAAACTTAGAGGGACGAATCATACAGATTTTATAGCACAGTGTTTCTCTGAAATTCATATTCTATTAAAATTGTTAGGAGCTAATTTTGGGGAAACTTAAAGTTCTTTATTTTGGATAGCTCCATCTTTTTATCTAAAAAAATCTGGTAATTGGTAATAACTTTATTCAATACTACTATTTGTCTAAATTCATATGACTTAAAAGTAATTTTCACTTTTACTCAAAGCGCAAAATATTACTTTTCTCCATAAAAATGTTGTAGAATATATCTGATGAAGGGAATGTATAATTTATAAAATTCTGAGTGGAAGAATCAAACTTATACTACAATAAAGGAATGGGATTTTCTTAGAAAATTGGTCATCTAAGTGGAGAATACTAAAATATTCTGATTTATGAATAGATAGGTGACATATTTGAAATTAAGCTAGTTATTAGGAGACCTGAAATTATTAAAGAAATACTGTGTTTGAAAGCATAATGGAAAGATTACCAAATTCAACTTATAGTCAGTATTTATATTAAAAAAATAAATTACATAATAGAAAGTAGGCAATGAGGTTGTTTATACATCATAGTGACACAGCTTCTCAGAGATGGGGCCGATAATGGCAAACGTTATTTCTTAAAAATATTTTTGTGGGATATATTGTATCTGGATATTAAAGAGACTGATTCAATTCTTTATCCTTCAACATATTTGTAAGAGAGCTTATCATATGCTGGGTACTGTTCTATATTCTGAGCAAACAACCATGAGCACTCCTCTCCAGGAGCAGAGGGTGGGGAGAGGAGAAATAATTAGGAAGGATAATCTCAGGGTGGCTCAGTGGTAAAGAATCACCTGTGGATGCAGGAGACGCAGGAGTGCAGGTTTGATCCCTGGGTTGGGAAGTAAGAACCTGGAGTAATAAATGGCAACCCACTCCAGTATTCTTGCCTTGAAAATCCCATGGACAGAAGAGCCTGGTGAGCTACACTCCATGGGATTGCAAAGAGTTGGAGACAACTCAGTGACCAAGTACACACAAGAGGATAATCTGAGATACTTCTAACTGTTATGAATATACAAAAACTAGGTGGTAAAATTTTGTTAAAGGAAGAAAGGAGTGGAACTTTAGATTGGGGTTCAGAGTAAGTATCTCTGAGAAATAAATTTGAGCTGAGACTTGTGTGAGTAAAAGGTACCAATCATGCAATCATGTGGAGCAGAGAGAAGAGGACATGCAAAGGACATACTACATGAGTTTAGGAATTTAAGAAAAAGTAAATACTAGTGAGGCAGAAATGTGGTGAACCAGAGCAAAGTAGTATGGTGTAATTTGTATCTAGGATTACAAGCATCTAATAAGGCAGTGTCCAAGGTGAAAAGGGATAGTGAAGAAAAACTGATTTGCCACTGTTATCTATCAGGGGGAAATTGAAGTGGTTTTCTAAGACTACACACAGTATAACTGAATTGTTTAGGTCTTTTGTTTCCCTAACTAAATATTGGAGAGTCATGTTTCTCTTAAAATACATACATACATACATACATATATATATTTAGATATATATTTAGATCCAGATGCTTCATCACTGTTTGTATCTCAGCTTTCCTTTGATAGAGTAATCTCTGATATGTTGATAAAGACAGAGCCCCAAGGTTGTACTCAGCAGACCCAGGTTCAAGTCATGGTTTAAGTACTTGTAACTTTCTGGTGCTACTTTGTCTCACTTGAGCCACTGAGCCTAGTTTCTCATCTATAGTATATGAGAATAGTTATGAGGGTCAACTGACATTGAGGAAGCTAGTTAGGGACAATGGCGGGAAGACATATCATTACATATAAGTTCAAGTAGAATTTCAGAATGTAGCTCAGATATTAGTCTTACCTTAGGAAAACAAATATGATAAATCAAAACTGTACTGTTTCAGTCAATCATTTGAGTTTTCAATTCAGAAATTTGTAGACTGAGAAGGAAAATTTGCCATTTATGCATTAAAGGTAAGAATTGTGCATCACAGCTGTCTGTAGCTAACCAAAAACAGCTGGATCATGGTCTGCTTCCTCTGGTGGTTTCAGCCTGATTCTTACTAGTGCAGCATTGATCTGATTTCATCTTTAGTCATTATTTTGGATAAAACACTAGGATAAGTGATATCATGGCCATTTTCAGTTCTATTATGTAAGGAACTTGACATATGAAATTTTTTTCACACAATGAAGGAGTAATTTTTCAATTATGTGAAATACATTTATCATTTTGTTTTTATTTTTGTTATAATCTGCATCATACTGAATTTCATAAATGCTTTGTCAGGCTCAATAAAAGGAAAATGTAGATTACTAACCTCTATCTATTAAACCAGAAATCAGATGGGAAACAGAAATGAATTAGTCTAGAACAAAATACTAATTTTTTTATCATGATTTATTCTTAATCACCATAGAGGGTGTAGGTTTTCTTCATTATAAGATTGATCCTCACTATATTTTCTTAAATGTAAATAATAATCGCTACAGAAGCTTAGAAATTTCATAGTATCTTTGGAGAAGAAGGTTCTAAGTATAGAGTTATTAAAATTGCAAACTATCTGTTTTTAAGTTTGTAGGAATGACTACCCATAATCTCATCTGTTTTACATTTATTTCTCAGTATGGATTAACATTTTTTCCAAACATTTTTCTGTATTATAATCATGGTGTGGAAATGTTATTTCAAACCTCAGATAAAAGCCTAATAGTGATTCTATGTGACAGAATTTTATCTGGGTTTCAAGAAATCCTAATAATAGCATTTACAATTCTTCTTTGCAATTTTTCCTCTTCTTGTTACTATAGAAATATGAAAAACACGTTCCTGGTTTAAAAAGCTAAAAGAAAAAAAATCAGCAGTTTAATCTGAGTCTTAGGAAAAGGATCACAAATCCTGGTATAGTATTTTGTATTTAAGCTAGTTTCTGTAAAGACCCCTGACATGCCCCCTGGGAGCTAAATATTGACAAGCATGCTTTGGCAATCAAGATCAAGCTTGTTGAATTAACACAGCTCAAGTCTTGCATTGACACTATAACCCAAGACTGAGAACTCTTATCTCACCCCATTTATTTTGGCTTTATAGGTGATACTGTACACTTGAATTAGGGATTTTCACTGTATCTTAAATGCTACAATGTGGATTAATTTGATTTGAGAATATACTAGTCCTTATCATGTTCACAGTGGAAATTATAAATGAAGTGGAACATTCATTGTTTTCTCTCCCAGCATGGATCTAGAATAAAACTAACTATATGCCTAAGTCTGGTATCTTTTCTATTAGAAAATGTCTTATAGTTTCCACCTCCTAAAAAAGAGAAAGAAAAAAAAGAAGGATAATATTGTCCTTTATGCATCTTCCAGGTAAAGGTTAATCTATCCCAAATTGCTAATTCTTTCAAGGCTTTGATCAAAAATTAAAATAAAGTTATAAAAGAAATAAAAGTTAATTTATTTTCCATCATGACTCTTCAAACTCAAATGGCAATCTCCCAATGAGGATTATTTTTGTAAAACTTAAAACTGTCTTCAAGTTTTAGAGGAAAACATAACCCTTTACAATCTTTCAGGAGTTAAGTAATGAATTTTATTAATAGCTAGGAATAAGGATGTCGTGGTAGTGGTGAGAAGAACTAACACTCATTATCAGCTGACTGTGTGACAGATTCAATATGGAGCACTTTACATGCATTTTCCCATTTAACTCTATGGGGTAGTTATTTTCATTGGCCCTGTTTAACCCTTGAAGAAACAGACTGAAAAGAGCTTCAGAAACGTATCTGGTCATACTCAATGTTTCCTAAAGCCTACTCTTCTCTTTTTACTTAATTTATTTATTTTAATTGGAGACTAATTACTTTACAATATTCTGGGACTCTTATTTTCTTTTCCATGAATATGCTCACAGTCAAGGTAGTAACTAGATTTTTCTCCTGCCCTTACAGAATGCATACCACAAAGGAAGAGGCATGCATGCTGTACTGCTGTCAAGGCGATGCCTGCTAGTGCTAGAGGGGACAAAGGGAAGGAACATGGTAACTGGGGATGACCCGAGAGGGCCCCCCAAGGACATCACATTCTGTAGGGACCTTGAAGAATAAGCCAAGAAGGTGAAGAACATTTCAGACAGTGGAAATAGCAAGAGAATTGACACAAAGGTGGGAATAAACACAGTCTCTTCAAGAAATTGCTGATGGTTCAGTGCTTCAGGAGTTACTGGGTGGAGGCCACATAAATGATGCAAAGAACTGAATGAGTTTAAACATCAAAGACATACTTATCAGCTGATAACCTCTGTATCTGCACTATGAATTGAAGATAATAACCCAAATCAGACCTCCCAGAGCTGTTATGAGGAATGAATGAGATAATGCATGCTGAATGCCTGGCTTAGTCTTACTTCTCAATTTTATGATCACAGCTTCATTTTCTCAAGTTAAAATCACACTCATCTTAACCTTCAGAAATAATTTTTGAACTAAGTTCTGACATTAATTTTTTAAAAATAAAATAGCCATTTGGCACAATTTTCCTACCTCCTGTAAGAAAGTAAAAGTTGCTCAGCCATGTCTGACTCTGCTACCCCATGTAGTATATATAGTCCATGGAATTCTCCAGGCCAGAATACTGGAGTGAGTGGCTGTTCCCTTCTCCCGGGGATTTTCCCAACCAAGGGATTGAACCCAGGTCTCCTGCGTTACAGGAAGATTCTTTACCAGCTAAGCCACCAGGGAAACCCAAGAATACTGGAGTGGGTAGCCTAATCCTTATCCAGCGGATCTTCCCGATCCAGGAATTGAACTGGGGTCTCCTACATTGCAGGCAGATTCTTTACCAGCTGAGCTACCAGGGAAGCCACCTCTATAGGAAAGAGATGTGAATTGGGTCTTTCTTGATATATTGTTGTTGTTCAGTCACTCAGTCGTGTCCAACTTTTTGAGCCCTCGTGGATTGCAGCATGCCAGGCTTCCCTGTCCTTCACCAACTCCTGGATCTTGCTCAAACTCATGTCTATCGAGTCGGTGATGCCATCCAACCATCTCATCTTCTGTCATCCCCTTCCTGCCTTCAGTCTTTCCCAGCATCAGGGTCTTTTCCAATGAGTTAGCTCTTTGCAGCAGGTGGCCAAAGTATTGGACCTTCAGCTTCAGCATCAGTCTGTCCAGTGAATGTTCAGGATTGATTTCCTTTAGGATTAACTTGTTTGATCTCCTTGCATTCACAGGGACTCTCAAGAGTCTTCTCTAACATCACAGTTCAAAAGCATCAATTGTTCAGTGCTCAGCCTTCTTTACATTCCAACTCTCACCTATATACATGACTACTGGAAAAACTATAGCTTTGACTAGACAGACCTTCGTTGACAAAGTAATGTCTCTGATTTTTAATATGCTGTCTAGATTTGTCATAGCCTTTCTTCCAAAGAGCAAGCGTCTTTTAATTTTGTGGCTGCAGCCACCATCTGAAGTGATTTTGTAGCCCAAGAAAATAAAGTATCTCACTGTTTCCATTTTCTCCCCATCTATTTGCCATGAAGTGATGGGACCGGACGCCATGATCTTCGTTTTTTGAATGTTGAGTTTTAAGCCAACTTTTTCATTCTCCTCTGTCACCGTCTTCAAAAGGCTTTTTAGTTTCTCTTCACTTTCTGCCATAAGGGTGGTGTCATCTACATATCTGAGGTTATTGATATTTCTTGATAAATAGGTTCTTTATCTCTTTCTCAAAGATGGTTGTCATAATTTAATCCCTACAAGCAAGTGTCACTTAGTACTAAACTTTCCCATATTTGTATGATTGGTTTTCTAAAATAATTTTGAATTCATATGATTTCAAATACCTATATNTGATAAATAGGTTCTTTATCTCTTTCTCAAAGATGGTTGTCATAATTTAATCCCTACAAGCAAGTGTCACTTAGTACTAAACTTTCCCATATTTGTATGATTGGTTTTCTAAAATAATTTTGAATTCATATGATTTCAAATACCTATATTTGTGATAAAGTAGATTATAAAGATGTCATACTTAAAGTCGAAGTTGTCTGTCACAGTGCCCTGCACATAGAGGCACCCAATTAGTTCACCTTCCCTTTCTCTGCCTTCACCTTTATATTAAAATCTCCTTCAAAATCTGACCAAGGCTACTCAGAAGTAACTCTGTGTATTATGCCAGTGTCTTCATTTGTCAAATTTCTTAGCCATCCTAGACTACATCTCTGCAATCTAGCAAGCATCTGCTTCCCAATTTGCATCTCAGTTAATATTTTACAGAATGTCTACTCAAGTTGCACACTTATCATCTTGTTCTATGAAATCATTCATACATTCTCACTTCCATGCCTTCTTTCAAAACAGTTTCTGAAATTTGGAATGCCTAAGGTCTATTTATCTCATTTTGCACTTTGCTGATCACCTTTTCCCAGCACATCTTGGAATTCACCTGCTCTCTGATCTCCTTTGGAACTGTCTGCAGTATTTCTTTGGCATTCAGATATGACACATTATATAAATATGTTCACTTTGCAAACCCTCTCTCCAGCAAATTATAACTCACATTAGGTTAGGGACCTTCTTTCTCTGTATTTGACACAAAAAGAAATTTTGCTTTTGAAAAAAATACCATCTTTTTTTTTTTTTATCAAAGAGCACATTCAATAAAGTATATGTATCTAACTATTTCATAAATTACTTAAACATTTTAATTTCAGATAATTGCAAGATATATCATAAACATTCTTACCTCAAGTCCATAATTTTGCAATAAATTAAAATACTCTCAAATCATGTTTTAGTAATTATTAAAATGGAAAACTCTTCAGATTAAATGATGTAATGCCATTGCATTGTTCCAGCATACTTTCAAGTAGTTCTAGAATATATTTCTATATCTTATTTCTTATGTCAGTATGGAATAGTGCCGTATAAATTTCGTTACAAAAAGATACAGAAATCTTAAAAACTAAATATTTAGAAACTGATGTAACTAGTTATAAAACCATAATTATGTAAGAGAGTGTTCTTTTATAACAAGAAGTCTTCACATCTGTCATCCAGTGTTTTAAAGCCTAGAGTACTTATTAGCTGACTATTTCTATTATTACCATTCTACAAGCAACTGCCATTCTTGAAACTGATTGATGTTCAGAAATAAAGCACATTTATTACATGTTGCCAACTTCAGAGGAGCAGTCTTATAACCTACAGCACTTTTTGAGAAGTGATGATACCTTATATTTCTGGAACTAATCACTGCTGAAGAAAGTAAAGGGTGAAAACACAATGTTTTTTTTCCTGTGAAGACCTTTCATTGCATTATATGCCATTCAACTATAAAATGATTATAGTGTTTTATCTGCCAGGGATGACAGTGGTGAAAGGCAGCTTAATATATATGTAGAGGTATGTGTACATTCCTATATATCCATACATGCACAGTCTGTGTGTTTTCCCTAGTTTAGTCTGGCTAGACTGCCTTGAACAGATATAGAGGAGGGATGAGAATAGAAAGCAAGAATTAAAGCTTGATGAGTTTTAATGTGTGAACAAAAATTAATGATGTTCACATAATTATTTTATTATTTTACTACTTCCAAATTACTGCTGTAATTGCCTTCAATTGTCATCCTTTGAAGTCCTTGCCTTTTTTATACCACTTGAAGTTTTGCACTGGTCTTGCCTCAGTCATGTCACTTGCTCTCACCTATTGTCCTTAAGTCACTATCCCACCTTGACTGAACACTTTGGTCCTTGGTTCACTGGCGTTTTTATCACTCTAACATCTGCCATCTTCATTAAGGGATAATCATGAAATAGTTGAAGATCTAGCTAGCATATAGTAAAGGTAATAAATTTTAGCTTTTATCATCCTCACCAGAAACAGAATTCATGTTGCCAACTATCCATCAACTTTCAAAGCTACTTTCTAAATGATATGGTAACTGATATTTGTGTAACACTTTTACTTGTTTCAAAGCATTTTCAGAATTTCATTTGATTCTCACAACAACCTTATGAGATAGGTGTTGTTAGCTTTATATTTAGAGTGATTAAAATCCAGTTCATGGTTGCTATCAAGAGAGGAAAGCAGAATTTATACTGAGTTTATGACCCTAAAATCCAAAGATGATTTTTCAATTGGACAACATTTTGAGAAATGCTTTCCAGTAGTCAACACTGTCACACCTTCTTTCAGGCCTGGGCTACTATGTATATAGAAGACATTTACAGAGTCCTAATTTTATACAGTGTACATTATGCATGATAAACCAAAATATAAATAATAGACTATATTCCATGTTCCTAAGTAGCTCAGATGTTTTCCACCTAGATAACCTCAGGTACTCACTCAATTTCAAATTGTCTTCTACAAACCAAAAATTATCCTAATTAGTAGAGGTAACCTCTTGAGTCTTCTCAATGCCTCTCAGCCTCTTACTCTGTGTATCTAAGAATGACAGGCTCCCATGTGATCCATCTCTGAATGTGACAGAATTTCTGTTACCTCATTTTCTGTCTTTATAACCTTGATTTAGTCCAGGCCCATAAACTTGCACATGATGAACTTCTTTTCTTTAATCATGTCTGTTTTAGATACTATCCAGTCAGATATTAGTGTGCATAAGTAACTTAATTCCACTCTAGTTACTATTTAATTTGTTACTGGTTTTTTAGGAGCTTCCTGGGTAGTTTTTCAGAGCTTAAATGAAATAGGTGGAGAATAATCAATTCTACCTTTTTTTTCACCAGCAAACAGCCAAGTAGAAATCTACAAAAATATACTTATTTCTTAATCTCACTAATGTGGGATTCATTTGTTTGGATTATCTCAGATTCACAAAGATGGGTCTTTAGTCACAAAACACTATCATGATTTGTTCATGCATGCTACTCTTTTATTTACTTACTAATTCATTATTTCATTAGTATTATAAGCCCATGATCCCACTAACCCAATTTAAGAACTAAAAGTTGCCCACAACCAAGCCTATCTGTTCCTCCCTATCCTATTCTCCTGTCTCACACTCAGACATAACTGTCATTCTAAACTTTATCATTATGTTTACCAAGTTCTTGTTTTTTCTTTAATTTTATTTTCTGTATGTATTTGTCTGATATTTGTCTGTGTGTGTGTTATACACCTAAGCAATATGATATCTGATTTTTCTTGAATTTGCAGTTTATAAAAAGGGCATGATACTGTATAGTGTATCCTTGGGGACTTATATCTTTTACTCCAACAGATTATTATTAAAAGGTCATCTAATGACCTTTTAATAATCTCTTCACTTTCACTTTCATCTCCTTCTAATCCGTAACACCAATACCATTTATAAAGTCTGCAGTACCATTGGATCTGGTGACCACTCTGCTCAAAATTCTCAGAGGTTTTCCCTGCTCCTGTGAGAAAAAAATACAAAATGCTGAGTGGAGTGTAGGACCCTTCACAGACAGGCCCCATTGTAACTCTCAGTGCCATAACATGAGTTCTTCTGAAAACCAAACCTGTAACAAAAACTCGGATGCAGCTAGTTTATTGCGGAAGAGGGAACATGAGGCAAAGAAGAAGCAAAAACCAATGAAGTCTGAGACCGTAACTGTAAGCTCCCAAGAAATATACAGACAGCAAAACTTCTTGCTGAATTTTCCACCTGAAGGATGAAAACGGAAGCGTTTATCCAGTGGCACCCATCACCCCCTACTTGAAAGTTGTCCAGGGAATTTTAACTGCTTGGAACTTCCATGGGTGCAGTTGTGCAGATGTAATAGGCGTTTACTGTGCCAGCCTCAACCCTGGTGCACAAAGTTGAAAGAAGCCTTAGCAGAATGTGCAGTGTGCCTTTGCATTCTTGGGTTAGTAATAGCTGGCCTGCAACTCTTCAGCTATAATAGAAATCAGAGGTGGTTGAGGAGATGAGATGTGGGTCCCAGAGATACCTGCCACACTCTCCTTCCAGACTTTTCCCCTTCCTGTCTCTTCTAATTCACCTAATTCACCCTTACTCTAGGCCTTGTGATACACTTCATGTTCCAATTACATCCAGATCTTTGAACTTTTGCTCATGCACTTCTAGCTGTAATTTCTTTCCCTGCCTTCTCTGCCTTTTAAAACGACACTTATCCTTTAAGACTTAGCTTATATTATCTTAAAGATGACCCAACCAGACAGAGCACATGGTACCTTCCTCTGAGCTGTCATGGCCATTTGCTCAGGTGTTTCTGGAGCCAGTAGCATGTATTACCATAAGTTATTTCACCACCTCCAAACACAAGAGCTACTTTATAGTTAGCATTCAAGAAACGTCTAGTGATTTAGTAGCTGAAAACATTTGAGTTCTTTTCTGTTGTTTAAAGTCATGTCCAACTCTTTGCGACCCATGGACTGTATCCCGGCAGGCTCCTCTGTCCTTGGGATTCCCCAGGTGAGAACAGAGGATGAGTGAGTTGCCATTTCCTTCTCCAGGGGATCTTCCCCACCCAGGGATCAAACCCATGTCTCATGTGTTGACAGACATTTTCTTTACCACTGAGCCACCAGGGAAGTCTTATATATAGAATCAGTTCAGTTCAGTCACTCAGTCATGTCTGACTCNCATATTGACCACATAGTTGAGATATGTGAAGACATTAAAGATGCTTAAGTCAAAAGAGCTACTATTAAACACTTATGTGTGAGGAGCTCTTTACATTATCTTACACTTAACAGTAACCTTCCCAGGTATCCTTATCTCATATCACCTCTTGCAAGGTGTACATAGCATTTGAGGATGATATGACTAAGCCTGAAAGGGTTAATTTGCCTAACTTCACACAACAAAGTGTGGGTACACTGGGATGCAAGGTCAGCCCAGGCCCTATTATCTTTCTATTCTAAGAGGTAAAATTCTTCTACGCTCAACAAATGAAACATATCTGGTAGTTTCCCAAAACTCTAAAGCCTGGCTCAAAAGTCTTCAGGTTCATCTATTCATTCAGCAAACATGGGTTGAGTACCTATTCTGTGATGATTCATATTTTGTAATAGAGGGAATTTGGTTTCAAAAGAGAAGAATGGTCAGGAATCTTGTATCCAGCCATTCCTTTCTTTCTAGCTTCACTGGGGAAAGAACTGAGTAGCTTTCCTTCGTAGGACCAGATTCTTCGTAGGATCTTCTGTAACGTGAAGAGATTAGACAAGATCATTTCCATGTTTGCTTCTATAGGGAGTAATACATCTTCATGCCTTCAAATAATAACTAGTCATTTCATAGCAGGTATGTCAATATCAAGCCATTGTAACTAAAGAAGAGCACTGCATGGAAATGTGGGTTTAGTAATTACCTCATTATATGAGCATAATCTATCTCATACATCTCTGCTTATACTCAAGTTTTTTCACATGAAAATGTGCTAAGTGGATTATTGTAGTGTCATCTGAGTGCTGCTTAATGCTTGCTTTATGATACATAAGTGAATAATTACTGTATTAGTTTGCTACGCCTGCTGTGACAAAGTACCACAGACTGGTGGCATAAACAACAGAAATTTATTGTCTCACGGTTCTGGAGGCAAGAAGGCCAGAATCAAGGATGTCATCAGGGCTGGTTCCTTAGGAAAACCAAGGGGGTTAGTCTGTTCTGTTCCTCTCTCCAAAGCTTCTGATTTGCCGGCAATCTTTGGAGTTCCTTGGCCTATGCCCATATAAACTCATCTTCACTTGGCATTCTACCTATGTCTCGCTTTCTGCCTAAATTTCCCTCTTTGGTAGGGACACCAGTCATAATGGATTAAGATCCACCCTACAGACCTCATCTCAACTTAAGCATCTGCGAAGACTTTATCTCCAATTAAGATTACATTCTGAAGAACTAGGGGTTAGAACTTCAACATCTTTAGGAGGAACACAATCCAAACCATGACAGCGAATCATTCATAAGGTTTCTATTTCTTTAGATGTTTCATACAATGTAAAAGTTCAGTTGTCTCCTGTAGCACTAATTCCAAGTGAAGGACTACATAGGGACATTTCACTAGAAACCCATAGAGGAGGCAAGGCACGAGTTTGGGGTTTGGGAAGACAGAGCTCAGCAAAGCACTCAGCCCACACGGCAAGGGTCCACACACTCTGTTCCCATTCCATGGAGATCCATGCTGATGGAAACTCCAGTCTAAAGACCATTCACGCAAAACACACATCAAAGATAAATCTTTCCATGCGATCAGAGACAATTTTGTTCACACGAAGCAAAATGAACCATGCTGTGTCATGTAAGAATGTGGCCCCAGTGAGATATATCTTGACTTAATAGAGAAATAAAAGCAATATAAGGTCATAAGCTAAGGCCATCATAAAGTGCATGTAAGCACCCTATACTTTAATATACCCAAGCTGCTTTTTAACTCTGAGAGAAACCATTTCCCCAGTGTCTACAGAAATGGCTCAATTAATTTCCTCCCTTAGATAATATCAACCTGTCCCCCAGAATATGTCTAGTAGAAGTGTTTTCCTTTTCTTCTATTCTCCTTTATGTTGGAACTCTAAAGATATGAGGATGAAAACAGTGCTGGTTTCTGAATGACAGGAAATCTCCCACAGAAATAAAGCACACCCACACTTGATTACTGTGGTTAGAGACTCTCTAAAACTGTAAAAGACCAAGCATCAGTATCTGGAAAGAACCAAGGGGAAGGTACCAAACTGCCTTGGGCAGAAAAAGCAGTACTGGCATCTCCTTATAGCTTCACCAATAATTTTTTAATTCAATGATAATAAAAAACAACTGAGCATCTACTATGTTTCAGGTTCACTGTTCTAGGTAGAGGGCAGTAATTTAAAATAGGATGGTCAGGGCAGACCTCCCTGGAAAAGTAACAGTTGAGGAAGACTTGAATTATGGAAGGAGTACATCATAAGGATATATAAAAGAGTATTTCTGGTAGTGCCAAGGCCCTATGATAGGAGCAAGGCTGGAGAGCTCAGGGAATAGCAAGGATGCCAGGTGGTTAGAGCATAAACATACATATAGAATGGAATATTTTTCAGCAATTGTAAATAATGAAATCTTGTCATTTGCAACAACATGGATGGTAATGGAGGGCATTAAGCTAAGTAAAATAAAAACATTCAGAGAAAGACAAATATTATATGATCTACTTATATGTGGAATCTACAAATAAAGAAGTAAGCAAAACAAAACTAATAGGCACAGAATAGAATGATGGTTACCTAAAGGGAGGTGGTGGGGCAGGGGAGCAAAATGGGTACAGGGGGTCAAGAGGAATAAGCTTCCAGTTACAAAATGGGTAAGTCATGGGGATATAGCATACAGCATAGTGATCAAAGTCAGTAATACTGTATTGCATATTTGGAAAGTGCCACAGGAATAAATCTTAAAAGCTTTCCTCACAAGAAAAAAACAATTTTTTTTTTTTCAGTTACTTTGTGGGACTTCTCAGGCCGGCACTAGTGGTAAGGAATCTGACTGCTGATGCAGGAGATGAAAGAGACAGGAGTTTGATCACTGGGGCAGGAAGATTCCCATGGAATAGGAAACGGCAACCCACTCCAGTATTCTTGCCTGGAAAATTCCATGGAGAAGCCTAGTGGGCGACAGTTCATGGGGCTGCAAAGAGTTGGACACGACTGAGCAGCTAAACACAAATGTCCCTTCACAATGAATCTCTACTAGAAACAAGCCAAGCTCAAACCTCCAGATCAGCACCAGTGTGTGTATATATATATATACTTTTTTTTCAGAGACAAATTATACACATTGCATAATATTCATTTAAGACAGATTCTTCCCTAAAGTTATAAGAGCTTAAATAAATCTGGATTCTATTTCCTACTCTTTATAATTAAGGGGTCAGTACTAATATAAAATTATTATGAAATTACATATGTACAGTATGTCTGGTAGCCAGCCTCCATGATGGGCTGTGATGACCCTTGTCTCTTGATATTCACATCTTTGTGTGAGTAGTAAATAATAGCAGAATTAGGGCTGGACAATGTGACCACTTCATGAAGGCTGGAGTGATAATGTGTGACTCCCAAGGTGAGGTCATAGAGGACATCACAACTCCTGCCTTGTTCCAAGAATCACTTGGTCTAGAGGGATGCCAGCCATCATGCTATGGGAGAGGACCACAGGGAGAAGCGCTGACTTGACTGCTCTACGAGCAGCCACCTTGGAAGTGGTTCCTCCAGCCCTCTTCAAGCCATCCTGTGGCTGTAATTCTGCCCAACAACCCATTGCAACTTCCTAGTAACACAGAATCTTGTGAGTAACCCCAATCCAGAATTTCCCAGCCAAGCTCTTCCTAAATCCACAGAAAGCACAAGAATGAGCATGTCATTTTCTGGAGTCACTAACTTTTGGGGTTTCATTGTTCAGTGACAGATAACTGTTATACTTTCTAACATCCAGATACCCTAGTGATCAGCAGTTAGCAACTGTTTACAACATTCATTTTTATCTAAACTTGACCCCTAAATTAGTATTAAGACCATGACCAGACTAGGTAAAACTATGTTGGGAGATGGATCTATTTGCGAAGCAGAAATAGAGACATAAGTGGTGAGAACAACACTGTGGACACCAAGGGGAGAAGAGGGGATGGGATGAGTTGGGAGATTGAGACTGACACTGCTGATACTGTGTATAAAGTAGATAATTAATGAGAACCTCCTGTATAGCTCAGGGAACTCTACCCAGTGCTCTGTGTGACTTAAATGTGAGGGAAATCCCAAAGAGAAGGATACATGTATACAGTTATGGCTGATTCACTCTGCTGTACAGCATAAACGTCATTGAAAAGTAACTATATTCCAATAAGTGTTTTTAAAAAACTCTATTAGAAAATTACAAAAACATACACTGAAAACTTTCACTTGACTGAAATACCAAAACTAATTTCGAGTGACACAGAATGCTGGAGGAAGGATAGACCATGGAGTCAGTAAAAAAGAATTGGATTTGGCTCTGCCAAGTGGCTCCACCACTTACTAGCTTGGACTGATCAAGTCTTAGTTTCTCAATCTGCAAAATGGGGAAACAATGCTTAGTTTACACTGTTAAGAAGAATAAACAAGACAATAAGTACAAATAATTTTATTCAACAAACAAAAGTTTCTCTTCTGTTAAAATGAATCTGTGTCAGGTTTGTTTTACTTTAAAAATAATAAATTAATATGTGTGTATAAGTTTTACCTTCTTGTCTCATGGCTAATGTTATAACTACCATCAGGCTTGTTTTGTGTCTAGTTTCAATCTAACCACAACTCAGAGAACTTATAATCAGCAACTCATTTGTTATTGGCATTGCAATGTCATTTAAATTTTGGAGAGGGAAATGGCTAGATACAGAATCATATCAGAAGGGTGCTTAATATCTAGTGCTCTATTCTTAATAATTTCTACAAAGTAGAACTGACAGATGAGGTTTGTTTTACCCAGTTTATTTATCCTGTCTGAACACAATTTTGAGAGAATTTAAAAATAAAGCAGAATGAATTACTGACCAAATTCACAATAAGGCAAATGGTACCCAATGCAAGACTTCCCTACGATTTCTTGAAATAGAGTAACATGGGGATATAATCTAACATCCTGGAAAAAAAAAAAAAAACAGATTGTGTTCGTTAAGAAATTAATTATATACTGTATCACTCAGTTGATTAACTCCAAAAATACTTGTTTATTCTCATGAATGATGCTGTCTGACAATTTAGATATAGTGCCTGTGAAGGAAGGGTAGTATTTTGTTATTTCTAGCTGCCATCATAAAGGGTGCACCACTTTGAAATTACTGAGCTAAAAATAGCAAAACAGACTCTAGACTTTTTACTACCAAGGACCACCGGACACCTTTTGAAGTTTTCCCCCATGAATCCTATTGGTTTGTATTGGACACTCAATTTGCATTTAGTTAATAATAATTGCTATATTTTTATTAATAAAAAGCTATATTATTGC
This sequence comes from Neotragus pygmaeus, assembly GCA_006410875.1. Lineage (NCBI taxonomy): Eukaryota > Metazoa > Chordata > Mammalia > Artiodactyla > Bovidae > Neotragus > Neotragus pygmaeus. The sequence continues at coordinate 860,264 of SJYV01035481.1, forward strand.
TGGCCAGAATTTGTAATTTGTAAGACTCAGTGCTGCAAAAAAAATAAATAAAGACAGGCAGGTAAGAGGGAGAGGGTCCTTTTGGAGTTGAATCCTTTTGGATAATGTAACCCTAAAAGCAAAAACAAAGAGATGTTTTAGATAGTTTGTACATATTGTGATTACGCATTTCCATTATTGTTGCTGTTGTTCAGTTGCTGAGTTGCTAAGTCGCTTCAGTCGTTTCCGACTCTGTGTGACCCCATAGACAGCTGCCCACCAGGCTCCCCTGTCCCTGGGATTCTCTAGGCAAGAACACTGGAGTAGCTTGTGTCCAACACTTTGTGACCCCATGGACTGCAGCACACCAGGCTTTCCTGTCTTTCACTATCTCCCAGAGTTTGCTCAAACTCATGGCCATTGAGTCAGTGATGCCATCCAACCATCAATCTTCTGTCATCCCCTTCTCTTCCTGCCCTATATCTTTCCCAGCATTAGGGTCTTTTCCAAAGTCTTTTCATTATACCTTTTAAAATCCTGAAAATGAATCATTCTTTCATCATTTCCTCTAAGGATCCTAAGTTGAGAACTATTTAGACCCAACAACTGGCTTTGACAGAGAAGGCAATGGCACCCCACTCCAGTACTTTTGCCTGGAAAATCACAGGGATGGAGGAGTCTGGTAGGCTGCAGTTCATGGGGTCGCTAAGAGTCAGACACGGCTGAGTGACTTCACTTTCACTTTTCACTTTCATGCATTGGAGAAGGAAATGGCAACCCACTCCAGTGTTCTTGCCTGGAGAATCCCAGGGACGGGGGAGCCTGGTGGGCTGCTGTCTATGGGGTCGCACAGAGTCAGACACGACTGAAGCGACTTAGCAGCAGCAGCCTTCTTTGAAAGAAGATCTAGACCAGAAATGATCTATGATTAGTCCGAAGACACACAGTTGAAAATGGCACACGCAGGACTGGAAATTAAGTCTTAAACACAAGACTGGTGCCCTTACCCCTCTACGCTCTATGCTAAAATCACTGTTGGTTTGCACACGATGACAACCAGCTCAATCAGTCAAATCAACAAAAATTTCTATCCTGATTTCTGTTCGGCATTCACAGCTAAGCCCTTAAGAGTAACAGGAAACTCTGAGAAATTAAGCAACTCAAAAACTATGGGCCTCAACATACTGAAGGACTCATGCAATGTTTTCCTTCTCAAAGTGTCAATGGCAATCAAAGAGAAAGTTCTGCTGTCTGCTACGATGAACTTGAAAGATAATCTGACATCTACAATATCCTACATTCTCCTTTAATGTACTATATGGTAATATTAGAGTTGGTTTTTTAATGGCTCTTCTGACTATTAAAAAAACTATTTTACTAAAAGATCAAATCCACAGTTTTTCTGTATCAATATTCTCTTTTCTTTTTTCTAAGAAGAGAAACTTATGTCTTGCTCCCTTTCTAAGTAGTCTATGCAAGTTGATAGGGAAAATACTTCTTTTGCTTACTTTTACCTTGTCAGCTTCAGAACCAGTAAATTCATCACCATGCAAATTACAAGGGTCTTCACTGATGGATATATATTATCCAAAGGACGTTATAAATAACTTCTTTTCCATAGAGCAACAACTAATAATTAGTGATCAGACTGGTTCCCTATTAAAACTCAGAGACTACTGTTTAACTCACAGAGATGAGTCCAGTTTGAATTAGAATGACTTTGAAGCCAGGGAGTTTGCTTTTGGATTATAATCTGACTTTTTTGTTATATACTATGATGTGGTGTAGAAAAATAAACACATGCTCAATAATTAACATAATTTATTTACTAAGCATAACTCTGTAAATCATTTTAAGGTATGTTTTAAAGTAAAATATAATCGAAGCATATAAAATTAATTTGGTAGTGTAAAGAAAGGGTACATTTTATTAAATATTATTGGTGATAAAAACTAATATAAATAGTTGATATATACAATTTAAATCTATTCTATTAATAACAGGATTGATAATTTAGTTTATTCAATTTAAGATTATAACATATATATAATATGGCACAGACTCACAGGATATGTGTAACCAATATTTCACTGTAGTTATTTAATGACAATGACTTAATATTAATAAATGGTTGATTTTAGCTATTTAGTAAACAAGTAACACCAAAGTAATTTCTTAAACTGTGTGTTACTTTACTTATTGTTATCAGTGATAAAGGCTAACTTCCTCACTTCAGTGAGGTAAAGAATTCACTTGCCAACAAGGAGACTCAGACTTGATCCCTGGGTCAGGAAGATCCCCTGGAGAAGGAAATGGTAACTCTTCTTGCCTGGAGAATCCCATGGACAGAGGAGCCTGGTGGGCTACAGTCCATTGGGTTGCAAAAGAGTCAGACATGACTAAGCAACTAAACAATGACAAATCATTAAGGCTTCTAATAACTATTATAATTCTATGTGACTAAATGCTTTGAATAATCTATCAAGATTTTTTTTCTAGATCTTTAAAAGGACTATAATAAGTTCAAAGAAGATAGAGATTAAATTCATAGTATACTCACAGAAAGAGCAAAGGGATATTTAATCATTCCTTATACATATATACATATAGCATTCCAATAAAGAAGAATGTGTCACCATGCCAAAACGTTAAGACTTAAATGTGACTTCTCAATTATTGGGGGTGAGGTGGGTGGGGGTGGTAAAGGTGAGAGGTTGGTTGAGACAGACAGAGAGCAAGCCATCACTTTGTGGTCATATAGTTTCAGTCTAAAAATTTTAAGATATTTTCCCATGATACCATGTAATGACTAATTCAGTAACTTTGGTCTCTCTTGCCAAAAAGGTAAGATGGGCCAGGAAAGAAACACTAAGCCAATGGCATTTTCATAACAAACTTTGGAACACTGTAATTGTGCTACTGGATAATTCAAGGATATTATCCTTATCTTTAGCTCAAAGCCTGAAATATATCAACACTTCTAAGGATTACTGTCAAAAACCATTTATGATTTTGGAGGATTAGAGTGAAAATTTTCAGTCTTGTAAATATCTTTATCAAGTCAGTCTCCACAAAACTCTTACTCTTCCTGTTCTTAGGCTGCTGCTGCTAAGTCGCTTCAGTCGTGTCCAACTCTGTGCGACCCCACTGATGGCAGCCCACCAGGCTCCTCTGTCCCTGGGATTCTCCAGCCAAGAATACAGGAGTGGGTTGCCATTTCCTTCTCCAATGCATGAAAGTGATATATTCTTAGGCAATTTTCTTTGATGAAACCAAACTTTCTAAGCCTATCAAAGAGGTTTTACTTGGACTTCCTCCCTCCCTTCCCTCCATTCTCTCCTCTCTTCTGCTTTCCTTCCATCTTTCCATCTTCCTTTCTCCTTCCTTCCTTCAAGGTGTGTTCATTAAATACATACATACCAAGAATTTGCTGCATGCCAAGAACTGTTCATGCCAAGCACATGTTTCCCTGATAGCTCAGTTGATAAAGAATCTGCCTGCAATGCAGGAGACCCTGGTTTGATTCCTGCATTGGGAAGATCCGCTGGAGAAGGGATAGGCTACCCACTCCAGTATTCTTGGGCTTTCCTTGTGGGTCAGCTGGTAAAGAATCCTCCTGCAATGCGGGTGACCTGGGTTCAATCCCTGGGTTGGGAAGATCCCCTGGAGAAAGGAAAGGCTATGTACTCCAGTATTCTGGCCTGGAGAATTCCGTGGACTGTATATGAGGTCGCAAAGAGTCAGACATGACTGAGCAACTTGCACTTGCACTTTCAAGCACTGTTCTAGGTGCTGGGTAGTCAACAGCAAATAATAACAATAACGCCACAGCCCAATCACCGTATTTAAGTGGGAGCAGATAAAGAAGAAGAAAAGGATGTGAAATGATCCACAGCAGGCTTCCATGATGGCTCAGTGGTAAAAGAATCCGTCAGCAATACATGAAAGGCGGGTTTGATCCCTGGGTTGAAGAAGAAATGGCAACCCATTCCAGTACTCTTTTTTGGAAAATCCCATGGACAGAGGAGCCCCATGGGCTACGGTCCATGGGGTCGCAGAGCTGGACACAACTCAAGCAACTGAGCTTACATCCAAGAGAGGAGCTGTGATGTAAGAAGAATGATCTACCAAAGGGAATAAAGAACCTCAGATTTTCTGCCCCATCGCAACCAGTCCCACATCACAACCTCACTTTTAGCCCTGCACTCAAACATATCCTACAGGAACTAGGCACTGAGACAAACCAACTACATCAGAACCACAAACCCAGCTCAGCAGACATTAAAATCTTCACTACTATCAATCACTCACACTTTTTTTTAACTCCTTTGAATCTGAAACCCAGAATGTGGTAACAAGAGTAAGGTCAATTTTATGGTCTCTGAATTTAGCATGCTGGCAGAGTTGAGCTGGTTAAATAGAATCACTGACTCACTGGACATGAGTTTGAGCAAACTCTGGGAGATGGTGAATTACAGGGAAGCCTGGCGTGCTGCAGTCCATGGGGTCACAGAGAGTCCGATAAGACTTGGCAACTGAACAATAACAATGCAGTTGTTCAGGGTTACAAAGCGAAATAACAGAGCTAACATCAAAACATGGACTTCTGTTTCCAATAAAGAGCTTTTTCCATACACCATATGATTTCTCCACCATCAGACTATCTCCTCAGTGGAAGGACAGGCTATGTTAATCCAAATCTTTGCCTCCAGCAACTGGTCTAGAATATTCACACAGTGATGCAGTCGATGGCAACGGATAGGGAAAGAAGACGGCCTTCAAGTAGCATGCAGAACACACTAGATCTCCTTAGATTATGTGCAATCTCTAGACTGGTGTCACCAGGGACCATCAAAGCACTTGGAGTGGGTAGTAGGAAGGTAGGGAGGACAGGTACTGATAAAGAATTCAACCCCAAAGTCGGCCTACATGTCTGAGACAAGTTGTCATATGCAACTCAACTTCTACCTCCAGAAATTTTTATCAGCCTCATTTCATTAAGCAGGGACAATGGCCCTTGATTTATCACTTAAGTCCACCCATTCCAAGGTTCTGCACTGTGGCTGAGTCGAAACCAATCCCTACTCCCTATTGTAGTCAAGATAATTACTGAAATAGACAGTGTCCCCCAATGAGCTGCTGGCTTAAGGAGCATCTTCCCACCAGACACCAAGAATACTTTTGCAGGATTTAGAATCTCAAGAAACATGCTTCTAAAACTTTGACCAGAGTCATTAGTGGCCAAGTTTCTATGTCACCTGATACAAGCATGTTCAGGAGGATTATTGGAAGGATTATCTTGCGTATGTCCTACTTGAAAGCAGTTCAAACATCCTCATTCTTCATGGTAAGAGAAATATTCTATGTCACATTCATTTCCATCCCTAAAATTTCATCCTGCTTCCCGGTTGCTAGATGCTTCTTGCTCAAGTCAATCTGATATAAATTATACATGTTTCAGACTAAGTATTACTCTTAACTCTCTCTGAGAGTACCTAGCAGAATGCAAGGCTCACAGGGGGATGCTATGTATTGGCTGACATTCCTTTAAGGAAGTTTGCTCTCTAAGTGAAAGTCACTCAGTCGTGTCCAACTCTTTGTCACCCCATGGACTGTGCACTCCATGGAATTCACCAGACCAGAATGCTGGAATCGGTAGCCATTCCCTGCTCCAGGGGATCTTCCCAACCCAGGGATCAAACCCAGGTCTCCTGCATTGCAGGCAGATTCTTTACCAGCTGAGTCACCAGGGAAGCCCTTGCTCTCTAAAATTCCTTCCAAACAGAGACACAAACATAGGGAACAGACTTGGGGACCCAGAGGGGGAAGGAGAGGGTGGGATGAATTAAGAGAGTAGCATTGCCATATATACACCACCATGCATAAAACAGAGCTAGTGGGAACCTGCGGTATGACATAGGGTGCTCAGCTTGATGCTCTGTGATGACCTAGTTGGATGGGATTGAGGAGAAGGAGGGAGGCTCAAGAAGGAGGGGATATATGTCTACATATAGCTGATTCACACTGTTGTACAACAGAAACTAACACAACATTGTAAAGCAATTATCCTCCAATTAAAATAAATAAAACTCCTTCTTTGGGATGGTACATAACACCCACTGGCTAAAAGTAGATTTAAGTCAAATGCTGTTCCTGCCATTGGCTTTGGGGTTTTCCAAGCTCTCAAGTTCAAAACATCCAAGACACAGCCGCAAGCAGTTCAAACAAGCAAATGATTTTATTTGAACAATAAACAAATAAAAATGACAGGTCATAAAACAAATGTAAACTTCCTATTGCTTTATGCTGCTCTTCTGTCAGCCCGTTGTCTATTGTTAACAGCATCTGGCATGAATTCTTTAGATGGGAAAGCTATTTAAGGAACGTTCAGAATGCCCCTCTCCATTCATGCGTCTCGTGAGTCTACCCCATCGAGTACAGTTTTCAAATTTCAAATTGCTCTAACTTATTCTCATAGCATACACATCAGACCAACCGTGGGGACTGTTTTATTTATGGGGTACAAAATGAAGAGATTTCACGGTGGTGGGGGGGACATGAGCAAAAGAGAAGAGGGAGATGAACCCAGTCAGCCCAAAATGAGGGGTGGGGGGTGCAGATGTACTCATTAACACAGTTTCTGATGAATAAACATCCCCTTTTGTATTATTTTGATGTCAGCCTGTTCTCACATGCTGTGTCTCTAGCAAAAGAGAGCCAATATCTGTATCCGAAAATGACTGTTAATCACATTTTTGAAAAACATATTTTAGCAAAGGACGAAAACATTCACAAATGCAGCTGGAAAGCAAAAAAGAAAGAGAGAAAAGCGACCACCCCTGCAGCCAAAACAACTCAGTATGGATACAGTGTCATGTGGACGCATCTCTGAAGCCCAACTGATTTGTAAAATCATCAGAAATGAGGCGGCTGGCTCTGATTACCCGTGTGATTTGGGGTGTATTTAGCCTTCGATAGAAAGTCTGTTCAAATGAGTTCTCCCACATCCATGCCACCCGTCAGGCTACGTGCTAACAGTGATCATCATAAAGAACTGAGCGTTGTCAAAGGTTATCTTTCCATTCAAAGGTACCACATGAGAGGCAGAGAGAGAACTTCATACCAAATTTTGTCCTGTGAATAGAAATCATTGAATGACTGTCCAAAGAGGCCAGGAGGGTTTTAATAAAATATCCAAAGACCAGGGCAACAGTGACCTTGAATGCAAAATTATGGGAAATAAGATTCAACAAGGTGTGTGGTAGAGACTAAGACAGCGAGGTAGAAGATGGGAAGATGCAGAAATTCAGTTCTTTCCTCTAGACAGCAGCCCCTTACCTCCTTATCCTGCCTTCAAGACAGATTAGACCTGAAAATGTCTTTGATCCCTGGTAGACAGGTTTCAACACCAATAGGTTAAAATATTTATGGGCAACGGCCTGCAGATTCCAACAAGTCACACTCAATAATTAGATCTACTGATGATTCTAAGGTTACCCACCAGCCGCCACCAACTCTATAAGATCTGCTTACTATGCAAGTATCTACATACGCGCAAAGTCTTATTATTATAAATAACTCATCTCCCAGCTGCACACACACTCCACAGAGAAAATGACACATCGCCTGACTAGCACTAAAAGAAGCCAAAGTGAAAGTGATGGAAAACGCTGGTCTCCAAACTGGTTTCTCCCAATTTTAGGTTTTATTTGGAACATAAAAGGTGGTCCCAACTGCAATCAGAATTCTCTGGCACTGAGCAAACAGATTTACAGGTGGGTTTTCCAATGCCAGGAAGCAAGGTTGCGTGGTGGCTTCTCAGACCCTCAGCGGTGATTTGAAAAACGGTGACATGAGCTGGATCTTTTCACTGGCTCTGGGGGGAACAGAGCTCTGAGCGGCTAAATTCTCATGTACTAGCCTGCGTCCTCTCTACATGAGCCAATTGCTTGAGTGCCTGTATGCCAAGCACTTTGCTGGATATTCTCTAGGGGCTCTAAAACCCTCACCCCTCATTTAACTTGAGCTTACCCTCTCCTCTCCTTGCTTTGGATTGGCTTTTGTGCTAGAAAGCATACAAGACACTTTCTGATAAACATACTCCATTCCCCAGCACGTCTATCACAAGCACCTCACTTGAGGACATCTCATATCTAGTTCTTATTTAATTTTTATTTTGTATTGGAGTATAGTTATCTACAGTATAGTGTTAGTTTCAGGTGTACGGCAAAGTGACTTAGTTATGCATATACACGTATCCATTCTCTCAGATTCTTTCCCCATATGAATTATTATAGAATATTGAGTAGGTCCTTGTTGGTTATCTGTTTTCTATATAGGAGCTGTTGTTATTTAGTTGCTAAATCATATCTGAATCTTTTGTGACCCCATGGACGGTAGCCCGCCAGGCTCCTCTGTCCATGGGATTTCCCAGGCAAGAATACTAGAGTGGGTTTCCATTTCCTTCTCCAGAGGATCTTCCTGACCCAGGGATCAAAACTGCATCTCCTGTGTAGCACGTAGATTCTTTACCACCGAGCAACCAGGGAGGCCCATATACAGTAGTGTGTATATGTTAATCCCAAACTTCTAAGTGATCTTGTTCTTAATCTGAATTCACTAGGGAATTCTCCTCTGTGGTCCCTGATTGTTCAGCTTAAGACCCAACCTTGGTTTCCACACCTCTCACTCTCTTGCCCAGCTCAGCCTTTAGGTAGGAAAAAATGAAGTTCATGAGCTCAACCGATTATATAAAAAGTTTCCTCAAGCTACTTTGCCCCAGGGCCTCCTACACTTGCCCTCAGTAACAATCCCCTGCCAGGAAGCTCTCCAGCCCCCTCCAGGCACTGGTCAGTGGACCAGGCTCACTACTTCCTTATGTCTCTGTTCTTGAAATTTCTATTGTACCCCTGAGGACTTATCTCAGCAATGCAAGGATTTTTTTCAGTATCCACAAATCAATCAATATGATATGATACATTAACAAATTGAAAAATAAACTGATCATCTCAAAAGATGCAGAAAAAGTTTTTGATAAAATTCAGCAACGATTTATGATGAAAACACTCCAGAAAGTGGGCACAGAGAACATAACTCAAGTATAGATGACATATATGGAAAACTCACAGCTCACATCATACTCAAGGTGAAAAGCTGAAAGCATTCCATCTAAGATCAGGAACAAGACAAGGGTGCCCACTCTCACAACTTTTCTTCAACACAGTTTTGGAAGTTTTAGCTGTAGCAATCAGAGAAGAAAAAGAAATAAAAGGAATATAAACTGGAAAGGAAAAAGTAAAACTGTCACTGTTTACAGATGACATGATACTATACTTAGAAAATCCTGAAGACACCACCAAAAAATTACTCAGTTCAGTTCAGTTGCTCAGTCGTGTCCAACTCTTTGCAACCCCATGCACTGCAGCACGCCAGGCCTCCCTGTCCATCACCAACTCCCAGAGTTTACTCAAACTCATATCCATCAAGTTGGTGATGCCATCCGCCATCTCATCCTCTGTCATCCACTTCTCCTGCCTTCAATCTTTCCCAGATCAGGGTCTTTTCGAATGAGTCAGTTCTTCCCATCAGGTGGTGAAAGTATTGGAGTTTTAGCTTCAGCATCAGTCCTTAAAATGGATATTTAGGATTGATTTCCTCTAGGATGGACTGGTTGGATCTCCTTGCTGTCCAAGGGACTCTTGAGTCTTCTCCAACACCACAGTTCAAAAGCATCAATTTTTCGGCACTCAGCTTTCTTCACAGTCCAACTCTCACATCCATACATGACCACTGGAAAAACCATAGCCTGGACTAGACGGACCTTTGTCAGCAAAGTCCATTGTCAGCAATGTCTCTGCTTTTTAATATGCTGTCTGGGTTTGTCCTTTTTTTCCAAGGAGTAAGTGTCTTTTAATTTCATGGCTGCAGTCACCATCTGCAGTGATTTTGGAGCCCCCCAAAATAAAGTCTGTCACTGTTTCCATTGTTTCCCCATCTATTTGCCATGAAGTAATGGGACTGGATGCCATGATCTTCGTTTTCTGAATGTTGAGCTTTAAGCCAACTTTTTCACTCTCCTCTTTCACTTTCATCAAGAGGCTCTTTAGTTATTCCTCGCTTTCTGCCATAAAGGTGGTATCATCTGCGTGTCTGAGGTTATTGATATTTCTTCCAGCAGTTTTGATTCCAGCTTATGCTTCATCCAGCCCAGTGTTTCTCATGATGTATTCTGCATAGAAGTTCAATAAGCAGGGTGACAATATACAGCCTTGACATACTCCTTTCCTGATTTGGAACCAGTCTGTTGTTCCATGTCCAGTTCTAACTCTTGCTTCCTGACCTGCATACAGATTTCTCAAGAGACAAGTCAGGTGGTCTGGTACTCCCATCTCTTTCAGAATTTTCCACAGTTTTTTGTGATCCACACAGTCAAAGGCTTTGGCATAGTCAATCAAGCAGAAATGTTTTTCTGGAACTCTCCTGCTTTTTTGCTGATCCATCGAGTGTTGGCAATTTGATCTCTGGTTCCTCTGCCTTTTCTAAAACCAGCTTGAACATCTGGAAGTTCATGATTCATGTATTGTTGAAGCCTGGCTTAGAGAATTTTGAGCATTACTTTATTAGCATGTCAGATGAGNCCACACAGTCAAAGGCTTTGGCATAGTCAATCAAGCAGAAATGTTTTTCTGGAACTCTCCTGCTTTTTTGCTGATCCATCGAGTGTTGGCAATTTGATCTCTGGTTCCTCTGCCTTTTCTAAAACCAGCTTGAACATCTGGAAGTTCATGATTCATGTATTGTTGAAGCCTGGCTTAGAGAATTTTGAGCATTACTTTATTAGCATGTCAGATGAGTGCAATTATGTAGTAGTTTAGAGCATTCTTTGGCATTGCCTTTCTTTGGGACTGGAATGAAAACTGTTCTTTTCCAGTCCTGTGGCCACTGCTGAGTTTTCCAAATTTGCTGGCATACCGAGTGCAGCACTTCACAGCATCATCATTCAGGATTTGAAACAGCTCAACTGGAATTCTATCACCTCCACTAGCTGTGTTCATAGTGATGCTTCCTAAGGCTTACTTGACTTTGCATTCCAGGATGTCTGTCTGTATGTGAGTGATCACATCATCATGATTATCTGGGTCATGAAGATCTTTTCTGTATAGTTGTTCTGTGTATTCTTGCCACCTCTTCTTAATATCTTCTGCTTCTGTTAGGTCCATACCATTTCTGTCCTTTATTATGCCCATCTTTGCATGAAATGTTCCCTTGGTATCTCTAATTTTCTTGAAGAGATCTCTAGTCCTTCCCATTCTATTGCTTTCTTTATTTCTTTGCACTGATCACTGAGGAAGGCTTTCTTATCTCTCCTTGCTATTCTTTGGAACAATATCCATTTGAATGCAGAGTTTCAAGCAATCATTCCATAGTCTCGAACAAAACAGAGTTCCTTAAAATGCTCCACTTCTAGGTAACTTCAAACTCTTAGGAGCATTAAGTCAAGTCACATGGCATATCCCACAAGTGTGGTGTTAAGCTTTATACAGAGTTTATCTCCAGTTAAGAGAGGTGGCAATTGCTTCATGCTAAATTCTCAGAGGATGGTTTAACAACAGAAGGACTTAAAATGTCATGTGGGTGATTTTCATTGTCAGGAGGTCCAGTCAGTGTTACTTTAATCCCCGTAAAGAGTGACCAAGTACATCCTTCCACCTGGCAGTTAGCCGCTTGACTCATCATCATATCATCAAAGGGGAGGTTGCTGAGTCATTAGCACACCAGAGGGATGGAAACAGTGAACATGATAAGATGGTCATGAAAACGAAAGCCAACCATCAAAGCCAGAGAAAAAAGATACGGATGGGTTACCAGTGATGCTCCTCCAATCACAATCAAGTAATGTTAAGAAAGGGTAAAGGGCACCTAGCCTCCCTTCTTTTCCTTCTTTACACCTGCTTGGAGGATTCCTTTGGCCTTTGTGTTTTTACCCCCGTTTTCTCTCCTTCCAAAATAAAATTTACTTTTGTGACTGCTGTGGGTGTTTGGGTTCTTATTTTAATTTATTTTAAAGTTTGATTTAAATTTGGAAACTGCATAAGACTTTTGACATTTATTTCTGGGGGTGTTTTCTGAAGCTCAATGAAGTGGGTGTTGATTGACAGGCAGGTTGCTATGGAAATAGCTGTCACCGCAGAGACTAGGGCTTTATTTTGTACTCTTCCTTTGTCAGGCAAAGGTTTGTGGGATATTTTAAAAATAGTATAAGTGCCCCAGAATTAATAGGAAATCGTTCAGTGACTCTTTGCTAACATACCTATCAAAACCTGCAATTGTTTTTCACTCTTTACTGTTCTGCATGTGTATCTGTAACTTAGCTTCATAACAAGTGCTTTCTAATACTGTTTTCTCCCATTGGTCAGTTGTTATTTGCATTTCCCCTATGTTACTGGCCCCTATAAAATTATATAAGTAAGGAAGTTGAAGTAATGAAGAACATTTAAAGGTCTTCCCAAAGAAATTCCCAACTAGTACAATCATGGACAGCCTAACAATTCAATCCTGGGGCTATTTTTACTGGGCAAGTTCATTCCAGGCTTTTAAAGAAGAAATTCCAGAGATGAGAAAATACATATGAGGTTTAACGGGAAATGCATTAGCTACCTTAGATTGAAGTTAGGTTCAATTATTCTTAATTCCATTCATTTATTTATTCTTCATCTTTCCTAGCTTGTTGGCCAGCTGGGAAATGCAGGACTTCCAGATCCAGTACTGATTAGACACAAATCTTTTATTATTTTTAGGACCCACACTCCTCAGGCATTCATTACAGTCCAAAAAGCAACAAAATTCTGAATACTTTCCAAACACCACTTAAAAAAAGCAGAACCCCCCTGGAGGAATATCCTCTACAAATAATGAAGAGTGACCCTCTTCCAAACTCAGCTTCCTACAAACCTGAATCTAATCATCTGTTTTCTTTATACCGGGTGCCTCGCTACACTATTCTCCATATTAACGTAGCCCAGGTCAGCGCCTGGATTTCTGAAAATAGTGCAGGGAATGTGTTGGCATTACTTTATATTTTTCTGGCTGCAGTCAATTCTACCATCTCTTTATTGGTCTTACTTATCTCCCTTTTATATGAATGTCAAATTTTGCATTTGTTAAGGGCCATCCTCCAGACCCCTACTGGGAAAGCAAATTTTTTCTCTTGGTAATGCTTGAGACTTATACTATCTAAATATGAATTAAAACCATAGTTTGGAGGAGTAAAATATATACAAATACTGATTTGTTTTCTTGAAATATGATTCACACAAAGTTTCTTTAATCATTCCCTTGGATGGGGATTTACCAAAGAATTTTTTTTTTTCCTATGCAGTATTGCTAAATGTTTGTCATCTTAGTGTATGTATGAAAATTTGCTTAATAGATTAAATCATAAACTCTCACTAACTCATATTTTCTCACTAAATAAAAAGTACATATAAGATATAAGATATTAGTGAGGATCTTAATTATGCATGACACAGAAGGTTTAATATTTCCAGAGCCTCAATTTTGAGGGCTGTGTCAAGTCTTAATCGTAGCATGCGGGTTCAGTTGCTGTTTGGCATGTGGAATCTTAATTTTCCAACCAGGGATGGAACCCACATCCTCTGCATTGGAAGGCAGATTCTTAACCACTGGACTACCAGAGTCCCAGGAACCTCATGGTTTAATGGCCAGATTTAGAGTAAGAATGGGAAGAAATATATTGAGGAAAAGGATGGTTGATCTTCTTTCTATAGCTGAAACAGCTCATTTGGGGAGCAGACTGGAAAGGAAATCTGTATTTCTGACCTTACTAAGAAATCCAGTAAGTCCAGTGAATTACAAAGCTTAGAACATAGATAAAGATGGCTGGAAGATGAAAAAGGTTAGGAAAGGGAAAGAGTGATGATGGGAGAATAACATTCAATCTAACAAAATGCTACACAGGACAGAGATATGGACTATTATAATATAGACTGAGATGCTATCAACTTGCTCATCATATGTATAGCATCATTCACGTATTTTTTTAAAGATAGGGCATGCTGCAATTCATGGGGTCGAAAAGAGTCAGACACAACTGAGGGACTGAACTGAACTGAACCAAACTGAACCATTTCTTTTGTTTCTTTTAAAGATCATGTAATGGAAAAATTACTGAACTAGATGAGCTAGCATTTGACCTCCCAAGATAGGTGACCTCATGCAGGTAACGCTTTTGTCATTAGATAGGTGACCTCATGCAGGTAACGCTTTTGTCATTAGATAGGTGACCTCATGCAGGTAACGCTTTATTGCTGTTATTTTCACACTTTCCCCCCTTCTTCTCCCTTCTCTCCTCCTCTCCATCATTATCTTCATCATCATCATCACTGTTTTTATGATTACTTGGGGTCAACTTCTGGGCTGGAAATCGCATTTCAGCATTTGTCCCCTGCAGAAAGACACCCTCAAAAGATATTACCTTTTTATCCCTTCTCTTTGATTCTACCAATCGTGTCCCCAAAAGCTAGATACTCTGTTAAATTTTTCTATCAATGGAACCTGTTTGGCCGACCTAATTAAGAAATTCATCATGAGTAAAATATTTACATATGTTTTCATATTTACAGAATTCATTTGCAAACCCTAATTATCCACTCAGATGTCTGATGCCTATATCGAGGAATATGCCTACGTAGTTTATCCTCATACAACACAGGAAAGCTGAAAACCCAATAAGTGAACTCTTTCTCTGAGAGACATTACCAAAAAAGCCTGTTGTCACTTTTTAACAGACTGCAAATCAATAAATGATGTAGGGTTTTATTCTTTGGTAACATTAGGATGTTGACTTCAGCAATAAGCAGGCTATAGATCAGAAGTTGGGACAGAATGTTTTGCAGTGATATACAAGTAAAAAGCTTCTTTTTTTAGAACTGTAGACATCAGTTATCTTCTCCAACAACTAGCTCTATTCTTATACTATCTCTCGGAGTACTGAGCACTGCATAATCTATGGTCCCTGGGCTAGATTTTCCACTACAGTGTCTACCCAGGGAGGGGGAAAACATGGTACATTCTAGTGCAAATTGCCAATACACAAATGGAGAATGGCATAAAAATAGTAAAAACAACTCTTCTCAGCCTCATTCACATTGAGAATAAATGAAAGTGTTGTTATTCATGCTGCTGTTGGACAGGATCACATCTGAGTCACATCAGACACAACTGAATCTAGTTTGTTATTTTATTTACAAAATACCCAGAGAAAAGAGTCTACAGAACTCAAAACAAAACAAACAATACAGGGAAACCTATTCCACAAATCATAATGTCCACTGTCAGGACAGTCTTGCTTATTTTGTTTAAAGATCTAGAAAAAAGAAAAAAAAAATTGGAATTTAATTTTCAAGTTGACTCTTCCCCAAATATGTTATTTTAACCAAATCACTTAATGTTTTTGTGCCTCAACTCTTTTCATGTATTTAGAATGAGGTAATGATAGCATCTAAGACTAAATATTAAAAAAAAATAAGAGCATAGTATCTGGCCCCATTACTTCATGGCAAATAGAAGGGGGAAAGGTAGAAGTAGTGACAGATTTCCTCTTCTTGGGCTCTAAAATCACTGCAGATGGTGACTACAGCCATGAAATCAGAAGACGATTGCTTCTTGGCAGGAAAGCGATGACAAACCTAGACAGTGTGTTGAAAAGCAGAGACATTACTCTGCTGACAAAGGTCTGTATAGTCAGGGCTTTGGTCTTCCAAAGTGGTCACATTCAGTTGTGAGAGTTGGACNGGCAGGAAAGCGATGACAAACCTAGACAGTGTGTTGAAAAGCAGAGACATTACTCTGCTGACAAAGGTCTGTATAGTCAGGGCTTTGGTCTTCCAAAGTGGTCACATTCAGTTGTGAGAGTTGGACCATAAAGAAGGCAGAACGCCAAAGAACTGAGGCTTTTGAAAGGTGCTGGAGAAGACTCCTGAACACCCCTTGGACAGCAAGGAGATGAAACCAGTCAATCATAAGGAAGATCAACTCTGAACACTCACTGGAAGGACTGATGCTGAAGCTGAAGCTCCAGTTCACATCTGATGTGAACAGCCGACTCATTGGAAAAGTCCCTGATGCTGGGAAAGATTGAGGGCAGAAGGAGAAGAGGGGATCAGGGGATGAGATGGCTAGACAGCATCACCAATGCAATGAACATGAACTTGGGGAAACTCCAGGAGATGGTGAGGGACAGGCAGGCCTGGCGTGCTGCAGTCCACGGGGTCACAAAGAGTCAGACACAACTGGGTGACTGAACAACAACAACAACGATAGTATCTATCCCACAAGTTGTTTTTAAATAAATAGAAATTGAAAGATACTAAATATCCTAAAACCTGTATGATGCTATACAGTTGACAGTAATGGTTAATAGTGGTAGCAATAAGAGCTACACCAACAAAAGGCCTACCCCACCAATTACATGACCCTTCAGCAGGGCCACAGACAGACACCCTACTATTTCTATAGCAAAAGATACAACCCTTCACACTGTGGAATAAACAAAAGAATATAATTAGCCTGACATCACTGAAGGTCAAATTTTGCTGCCAAAAAGTTTTGAGGCCAATTTATAAAAATAAATTCAAACATAAAAGCTAACAGCAACTTCTTTTGGATTTCAGGACTATGTAAAACAGATTTTAGATTTGAACTAATAAATTAATATATAGGAGCCAAACTTTACCATGGAAATAGTTATTAAATTTACCTCTAGCCTTTGCCTTTCTGCATCGTAACTAAATTATTCTCATTTCAATTTCCTTCCTGATCTGATACCCCCTGATCTTCATCACCCTGCTTCATCACCCTGATCTTCATCACCTTACACTCTGTGTGTGTGTGTGTGTGTGTGTGTGTGTGTGTGTGTGTACATGCTCTGTCATTAAGTCATGTCCAACTCTTTGAGACCCCATGGACTGTAGCCTGCCAGGCTCCTCTGTCCATGGGATTTTCCAGGCAAGAATACTGGAGTGGGTTGCCATTTCCTTCTCCAGGGGATCTTTCTGAGCCAGGGATAGAACCCACATCTCCTGTGACGTCTGCATAGGCAGATGGATTCTTTACCACTGAGCCCCTGAGAAGCCCCACACTGCTCTTCTATTAAAACTCACCAAAGTCTCCACGTTGTTTGGCCAGGTTCTGTAGCATAACAGGAAGACAGACGCTCAAAAATAAGATGGACAGACGTACCCTACCCTGACAGCCTCCTGAACTGGCCTTTCCTGCTTCCATCCAATCCGTCCTCCCTCCAGGAGTGACTGATCCTTTTAAAAGGAAAAGTTACACATGTCGCCCTTTTGCAGACATCTTTCAATGCCCTTTCAAGACTCTATTCAATAGAGATCAGACTTCTCAACATCGTGTACAAAGCCCTTTATGATCTAGCTTCGGCCTCTCTTTCCAGCCTCATCCTCCTTCTGGTCTTACTCCCTCCTAATCCCCAAAGCCCACACATCCTAATCCAGCCAGATGATTCACAGTTCTTGGAATATGTAGTAATATCTTACCTCTGCCTTTTGCTCACACTGGCCTTTTTGCTATGACTTCCCTCCCTAGGGGCATCTGCCAGGTGGCCATTCCTCACCCTGTGTACATCCTCCCAAGCACAACTTCATCTGTGAAGCTGACCATGACTTCTTCACAGCTCCTTTGATCGCTGGCCCTATCTGAAATACGTTGCTATGGTGCACATATCACATTGTCACAGGGGCCACATTAAAGCACCATGACCCACTCTAATTACGTGTCTATTTATTTTCCCTGACTTTTCACATAGACATCCTCAGTATGGCAACTGCCACAGTCATTGTGCAAAGCACATGCTGAGTAAATAAAATATTTAGGAATAAAAGTGCTTCATATAGCTTTCTACAAAACTCTAGATATTACAGGCATATAAAAGCAACCACCTACCAACTTTAAAGTTGAAGAAAAGTTTCTGGATCTTTGGTTTAGAAGATAACATGTCAGTTTGCTCTTTATCTGTGGTTCTTGTGGAAGACCTCTACACAGTTTAGTGCTCAGGTTGAAAAAAAGAATCTCTACTTTTTGACTGCGTTCTGTTAAAAAAATTAGAAATACACAGCATTCAAACAGGTATTACCAGCACCAGACAAATATTAGAATGTGGCCAATGAGATCTTGCTTTCAAGTTGGAAAGTTTTTCCAGCAGAGAAAGATTCAGAGGGAGACATAGGTTCACAAAAATGTCCACAAATGCATGACCTTCCTACCACCTGCAAAGGAGTTTCTCTCTGTGGAGATAAAAGTTGCTTATACGCTAATGCTGAGAGCTCCTGACAAATACCTTACAAGCATATCTGTGGTTAGAAAAAAATGTTCCAAGCAGAACAATGCTTTAGACTATGCAAGGTTGCTATTGAAAGAACAGCCTGCCAGGACCGACACCTATGTCTGAGGTGCTCGGACACTCACTTGTGTCTGACTCTGTGACCCCATGGACTGTAGGCTGGCAGGCTCCTCTGTCCATGGGATTTTCCTCACAAGCATACTGGAGCAGGTTGCCATTTCCTGCTCCAGGGATTCTTCCCAACCCAGGGATTGAAACTGTGTCTCATACGTCTCTTGCATTGGCAGGTAGATTTCTTTACCCCTAGCACCACCTGGGAAGCCCAGTGTCTGAGGTATTCAAATACTATTCAATAAAACTTCTAGCTCGTACATTTCAAGCAAATTTGGGACAAATAGTTAAAGGAGATGACTTATATATTAAGAAACATTGAGCCTTTTACTTATCTTTTAAGAAATTCGACTTTCTTTTATATTAAGAGGACCAGAGCAAGTGCTAGTGAGGGGTGTCTGTATCTTTT
Source organism: Neotragus pygmaeus (assembly GCA_006410875.1). Taxonomy (NCBI): domain Eukaryota; kingdom Metazoa; phylum Chordata; class Mammalia; order Artiodactyla; family Bovidae; genus Neotragus; species Neotragus pygmaeus. The sequence continues at coordinate 879,142 of SJYV01035481.1, forward strand.
TTCATCGTTGGTGCCTCTGGTGGCTGTTCGATAGAAAGCTCTTGGTATGTGTTTACTGAACAAAACCAGAAACTTTCATTTAAAGAGCATACGTAAGAAACTCTCTCTCTACATCATAGCTCTAACTAAAATATTTCTAACTTACTGACTTCTATGGGTGCTTGAAGCAGGGCAAGGCCAAGCTATGAATATTTCACGTTCAGGTACCTGGATGAAATGGCCAGAACTCTGATACCTAATATCACTCTTCATGAACCTTTGGTCACAGCATCACTCAAGGTCACAGAATAACTACATGACATCTTTCCTGCCTTTCCCTAAGTCTCAGAGATCCTAGGACACTTCTACATTGTTTTGCTCAAATGAATAAAGAAGTGAGAGGGGGAGGGGAAGTCCTTGGGAGAAAATAATATCTAAGTAGCTCATGTTGAATTTTAGGGAATCTTTTCCTCTTTACTTTGAACCTGGGTAATAACCAGTAAGGAAGGCTAATATCATAGGGCCATATTTTAAAAATAAATATGAAATTGCTGGATCTGGAATAATCATACTAAGGTAAAATGAGTCAGAGAGAGAAAAAATATTACAGAATGTCATTTATATATGGAATCTAAAAACTAGTACAAATGAACTTATTTATAAAACAGACTCACTAACACAGAAAAACTTTTGGTTGCCAAAGGGGATGGGGGAGGGATAAATTAGGAGTAGGGAATTAACAAATGTACACTAAAAGTGAAAGTGTTAGTCGCTTAGTCATGTTTGATTCTTTGTGATGCCAGGGACAATAGCCAGCCAGGCTCCTGTGTTGGTGGAATTCTCCAGGCAAGAATGCTTGTCTGGAGTGGGTAGTCATTCCCTTCTCCAGGGGATCTTTCCAACACAAGGATTGAACCTGCGTCTTCTGCATGGCAGGCAGATTCTTTACCGTCTGAGCCACGAGAGAAACTCTAGTAATTAATAGGGGATTAACAGATGGACACTACCATATATAAAATAAACAATAAGGATTTACTGTATAGCACAGGGAACTGTATTCAATATCTTGTAATAAACTACAATGGAAGGAGTCAGAAAAAGAATATATATATACATGTATACGTATATAAATAAATCACTTTGCTGTAGACCTGAAACATAACATTGCAAATCAACTATATTTCAATAAAAACAAAAAGAAAAAAAAGCAGAAAAAGAAAAAGTGACAAGGAAAAAAGTAAAAATAATAATAATAAATAAGAAATTGAAAAAAAAAAACCAACAACAAATGCTCAAAACTTCTGTAAAGGTTTGAAAAGTGTGCACTGACCCACTCAATATAGTCTATCTTCCATCTTGATCTAGAACACTATTGCTAAGCTGTCAAGATTCTCTCCTGTAGCATTTTACAACGAGGAAAATAAGCCTAAAACAGTTACTTATGCAAGTTCATACATTCTAATACCCAAAGGGAAATATTGCTACCTCTTCTTTTACATCAGAGTTGTTACTGATAACAAGCCCTACTTGAAATGGATAAAGGACCAATATTTTTCTCTCTTCTATGTGCAATTCTTCAAAGATGTGAACAACATAATAGATTTTAGTGAGCCCCAGAACACTTGGGTAGGAGAGCAAGGGCCAGGAAAGCAAGAAGTGAGATGGCACAGAGGATCTCTTTCTCTTGCTCAAGCCTTATAAAGTCCTGTTGAAAAATCTACAGATAAGCATCTGAAATCACGGTAAATTACACACTGCATGCTGGTGACTCGGTCATGGAAAATTATGAAGCTACGTGATGTCTCATTTGTTGTGCTGAAAACAAATGTAAATAAATTACTGGCAGAATCTCATTTACATTTAGAAATTCATCCTGATGCCGATTTTTTTAAAGATACTTTGAGAAGAAATGCCACTCATTAAACCCAGATCATGAGGATCATGGCTGGAATTTGATTTGGTGCAGACTTTTCAAAACAAGGAACACCTACCCTTTCGTAACAGTAGAAATGCCTATTCCTACCCCACCCCCACCCTCAACACAGGGAAGGAGAAACAGCTTCAAGCTCGTGGTGGTTACTGTTTCTAACGCCCATTCTGCTGCCATTCAAAGAGAACACCTCCCACCCACAGTCAGTGGGACTAGCAGTGGTCTGCCATTCACACTCCCTCACCCAAATACACCCATGACCTAAGGCTGCTAGATGGGGTTAACGGGACAGATTGGACTTAACTGGCTCCTGGAGGGATCANCTGCTGCCATTCAAAGAGAACACCTCCCACCCACAGTCAGTGGGACTAGCAGTGGTCTGCCATTCACACTCCCTCACCCAAATACACCCATGACCTAAGGCTGCTAGATGGGGTTAACGGGACAGATTGGACTTAACTGGCTCCTGGAGGGATCAAATCCATGACTGATCTCATTAGTACTCTGCTTTGACCAACTGAGCTGCAAAGCCAGGGAATCTCACTGACTAGGAGCTGGTCATCCAGGCACAGATGCCCTACGCTGTGATGTCACTGACCTGAAAAGGCAGATATAAAGTGCAGGAGATTGATGGAATCTAAGCAAAAACCTTGAAGGGCTTTGGGTCTAGGTTGGCCGTTCGGCTTGCTGCCATGCTCAATTTATCCCATCCACCTCTCCAAGACTCCATCAAATAACCCAGGGCCACAGCAAAGACTTAGGAAATGGAGTAATGAGAACCAATCAGGCAAGCACTCACCAAAATGTTTTGAGAATCATTACACGTAGCCTAAAAAGCTACAGCTAGAGAAGACGAGGCTGAGTTCCTTGCAGTTATGGCACTACACATAGGATGGTCCAGCTAATTCCGTGCATACCCTTCCCTCCACATCAGAGACAATCATTCCTCAGCGCCCTGCTTCTAAGTCAGAGGTCTCCAATTTTTTGGCACCTGGGGCCAATTTTATGGAAGACAGTTTTTACATGGACCTGGGGTGGGGTGGGGAGGGGAGGTGACATTTCGGGATGCTTCACGCGTGTTACATTCATTAGGCACTTTGTGTCTGTGTAGCTGCTAAGTTATGCCTGATTCTTTGCAACCCCATGGACTGTAGCCTGCCAGGCTCCCCTGCCCATGGGATTCTCCAGGCAAGAATACTGGAGTGGGTTGCCATTTCTTCCGCCAGGGGATCATCCTGATCCAGGATGGAACCCACACCTCCTGCATTGGCAGGCAGGTCCTTTATCATTAAGCCACCAGTGAAGCCCCTAAAACTGAGTTTGTCTCTGTTTGGCACGTGTATTCATTTGTATTGCCTTTAAATTTCACATAAGAGATAGCATACGGTATCACACAAGTCTCTTCTCCACTCTTGGCTGCCCTAAACCCAGTGCAATGCTGTGGCACGGAGGTGGCACGAACAGAGAATGCCAGGTAGATAACGGGATCATTCACAGGAAAGCCATGAATGTTGCTTCCCAGCGGATAGTCGTGACCACTAAGCGTGGAGTGCAGTGTATGAGCGGGACTCTTGAGGAGGGGTGCAAGGACAGAGTGGGGACTAGGTATTCTTTAAGTTCCCAAAGCTGGGTTGGAAGGAAAAGAGGATTTCAGTGACCAGACTCCCCTTGCCCTGAAATAGGCAACCTGACACTGAATCCCCAATACCTGTCCCTTGCACTTTACTTCTAGTCTAACGCCGCTGCTGATCTGACAGGAGGTACCAGTCTGAGGCCTGGAGGTTGGACACCCCTGTTCTCAGTCACAGCCTGGGACTCAATCTTTGTTTCCCTATGACTATGGGCTCAATTTCCAGTCACCAGATTTCTTCCCATCTTTATTCTCCATCCCCACCCCACTCTAAATAGATATCTCAAAAAGATGTTGAGTTTCGCTTTCTGCCCCACAAGGGTGAAATAGACCATTTCCTAAATAGAGACCTTATGGTGTGCTCAGCCACATCCATAGCAGAATCTTTACATAAGCCTGAAGAGGTCTGAGAGTTTATTGGTTAAGGGAAAAATAAGCAGGCCATGAAATAATTATTTTCATTGTGCCCTGCCAAAACCATTCAGCCAAAGGCTAAATTGAGCCACTATTGTGATTATTTGAACTGGGGAGCCAAAAGTCTTTGCTGCAAAGCATCCCAGCTGTCCTAAATTTTGTTCTGATGGCTAGTTTTCATTCTGGCTCAGATCCTGCCAAAAAAATGGTCCCCAAAATAGGCGGGTAGAAGAGTGGCTTTATCCAGACCCACATCAACTGCAGATTTAGGGCCATTCAGAGAACTTGATTATTAACAAATCACTTCCTGAAACTGTCACGACAGGATTCCCATATGCAAACGGCAGGCCTGCTCATATGCACACAGTGAGGTGAGGAAATTAAAATGAAGACTTCCCCAATTTACTGATGGCCATTTCTTTGAACGCTGATTGTACTTCACGCAAATGAGTTCTTCCCAGTGGTCCTCATGGCTGGGAAGCTGCAGCAGTTATCAAGGCTTAGTGTGGGCATTGACCCTATGCTTGCCTGGTGCCTTGAAAGGTGTGTCTAGTGACTGGAGAATTTCATGGCTGAGTAACGTGGCTTTAGAAAGCAGTGGAAGCCCATAAAAAGCCCTTAGCAAGCAATGTGAACTCTTCTTGTTCAGTGTGGCATCCTCAGCCTCTGGGGCCATATCTGCCCTTTGCAGGCATTCAACAAACACCTGTCAGAAGAAAGAAAGGAGAGGAGGCAGGTGTGTGGAGAGTCAGGGGCAACCAAAGTGTTAAGTCTGTTGTACCTTCTAAATAAATATTCTTTTTTGTGTCCTAGGACAGAATACTCACCTAGGGTGGAGGCACCGAAAACCTCCAAATCTGTCATCTTTTATCACTAACAATTACTTCTTCCTACTCTGGCCAAGATTCACTCCCCATGGAGAAAAGTAGCAAATGCAATATTTAATCGAATGCATTATTCTATCAATATGTACAGCAGACTTGAACAAAAACCAGTGTGTGTGTGTGTATGTTAGTCAGTCAGTCGTGTTTGACCCTTTGTGACCCCATGGACATGAGCCCATCAGGCTCCTCTGTCCATGGAATTTTCCAGGCAATAATACTGGAGTGGGCTGTCATTCTCTTCTCCAGGGGCTTTTCCCCACACAGGGATAGAACCCAGGTCTTCCGCGTTGCAGGCAGATCCTTTACCATCTGAGCCACCAGGGAAGCCCTGAACAAAAACCAGAGTGTCTCTGAAAGACCTTCTAAGATTTTCTTGCACTTTACCTCTCAATAATATTTTTAAAAATGGAACTGGCTGCAATTGCATACGAATTTCAGGTCGACCGATAAGACTGACATGGAGGGTACAAGAAGGAAAGCAGAAACTCAAGAACCAAAAGGAAAGCTCACAGAGAAGCTACGGGAATCACCTTGCTGCCTGTATCCACATTACCTGTGGGGCGAGGTTCCAAGAACTTCAAGTTACTCTCACTTCTGGTAAAACCAGTTTGATCTGTCCTGAAGCCAGTTTCAAGGTAGGAACAAAGCCTGGAGACACTGAAATCACCAGTCAGAGCAAGGGTAAGTTTTTAGCATTTCTTGGCTCTACTTGGAAGGAAAGCAAAATTGCTACTAGAATTGGTTTTATGTAATATCAATCACAATTTTAAGTCATCTTCAAGCAACTCTGGAAATCCCCTTCTTTGTGATGTCTTCTGGGAAATATTATAGGAGTGGGGACTTCCTTGGTGTGCTTTGTTTGTGATATGACTTGCTTCCCCATCCACTCATCTCAGCACCCATCAGCCCCCAAACTAAAAGATGGAGGTGGGAAAGGGAATGCTTACCCCACTGGTAACTGACAACCTAGAACTGAAAACCATCTATGTCATATACCAGCTCTCCTGAGTGCAGATCGGGACTAACTAGTTCTAGGTTAATCTGTGAAAAATTAACAGGTGTGAACATTTTGATTGAATGATGCGGCTCATATGATCAACATGTGAAAGATAAGTAGATGGGCCATCTTTTAAATAGAAACGATAGCTAGGAGATACAGTCATGTGAAAGACATCGTTAATTTAAAAGATGCATTCAGAAAACAAAATAATTTGGTGACTAATGGTGGAAACATAACGGAATATGGTTGTCAAGGGAATTTGGGGGCGGTGCGTACTGCAGGCTAGCACAGACGGGTTGTCTTTGTCATGGCTGCTTCGTGGCACCACCAGAAATTAGAACTAAAAGGGATCTTAGCCATCATGCACTCTATACCCACCCATGATGATACCCACTCCAGCTACCACCAAAAAGAGGTAAAGACACAGAGGCCTGGAGACATGAATATCATTCTATCACTCATCATCAAATTGCCATTATTTTTTACTGTTAATCTCTTTTCCTCGCTGCTCCATCATTCTTTCTATTCTTCTCTATTTCTATGCACTCAGTTAAATATTTAACATCTTTTTCTTCTCCCTAACTCTGACTTAGATCTTCCTCTCCAGCAGCTGTAAGAACAATTTTACAGACCAAAGATTTATACAGCACTTATGGTGCTAGGAACTGTTCCGAGTGCTTTGACATTCACCACATCATTTGCTCTTTCCAAGAGCCCTAGAAGGTAGGTACTATTGTGATTCCATTTTATTATAGACCAGGAAATTGAGGTGTAGAAAGACTAGGTAACTAGCTCAAGGATACTCAACTGATAAACAACCACGATATATTTTAAAACAGGCAGGGAGGCTCCAGAGACCTTGCTTTTAACCATTATATAAACTGCCTCCACTACTAAACGTTATTGCATATTGATAATGGGCCAGCCATTATGTAGCTCATAGGGTCGCAGAGTTGGACATGACTTAGTGACTGAACAAGAACAGCCACTATGCTAAGGATTTTACAGGCATTGTTTCATGCATTTCTCAAAATCACTAAATGAGGTATTTAATAACCTCCTTCCCACTTTATGTGAGACAATTGAGACTTGAAGAGTTTTAGAAACATGCCCAAAGTAATCATCTAGAAAGAAGTACACCAGGTTGAGATAGATCATCTGACTATGGAATCTGTCCTTCTAAACAGGCTTCTATCTTCCTCTTCATTCCACCAAAGACCCAGAGCCCAGCAGGCCTGGAGGAACCAAGATCAATGCTGAGAGCAAGGCGCTATGTCAAGTGGGTCCTGAAGTCTGTCCTGTCACCAGGTTCAAAAATCTTTAGAAACCTACGAAATAGGGAAAAAAGCATCTAGAGAGTGCTTTTGTTTTGTAAAAATAAGAAAGAATTACCTAGCATGCATTCCTGAGGAATGATTTTTGTCAGTTTCAGGTATGAAAAAGTACAAGCTCAATAGGGTGATGTCTATTTTAAACAATTGTGGCCAAAAATAAATCTCTCTTTTTCGAAAATCCTAAATAACATCAGTCACAGGCTTGGGGTCTAACTTTCAGGGTAAATCAGTACATACAGTGGGAAAAGCATATGCACAAAAAAATTAAGTGTTTGAAAAACAGTAGAGAAAGCAAAGATGTCCACAAAAAATTGAAAGTTCTATTCTAGTCATTTTTCAACTCTAAGGCTTTCCCACCATCTACTAAGGATGTTTCCCAATGAAACAATAATCTCTACAAGCCTGATCTCTTATCCTTGTCCACACCCTTAACCTAGAAAAGTCCAAATGCAGTTCATAGTTACTTTACACAGAAACCCAAGACAAGCGATGAAAACATTGAAAAAATATTGGAGGAATTTTTATTATGCTATTAGATCATTTCAAAGAGGGAGGGCATACCCATGTCTTAGAAGATCCTTGCCCTGGAAAATCACTAATATGTGGTTATATGATACAGTACCAATAAATTACCAAAATCATGGTAGGTCATTTTCATTCTGATTTTCTACTCTCCCTTTTACATATTATTCCTATCTGGAATAATACACAGCCTAAGATGAGAGAAGAAATAGCCAAATAAGGAAAATTCTTGTAAAAGGATAAAAAGCTAAGCCCATGACCCCCAGCAGAGAACAACCTCTGCCCCACCATTCCTCACCAAGGTCAGCAGAGCATGGTGACCTAACACCCTGCCTTCAGTTTCCTGACCTCTCCTCTGGCTTGCTGAGCCCCATGGAACTGGCTGCAACTCATGATTTCATTCCTACCTGAGCTGAAGGCATGAAAAGAGCCATGACCTATGATCTAAGACCTATGGGAGAGCCATGACCCTACCCACTGACTAGATCCCCTCCAATCCAGTCCTTCAGCCCAAGGAAGCAGCACAACATCTTTCCCTTTAAGGCAAAGGAAGAGATGCCAGGCATGCTTCATTTCAGTGAAACCCAGGAGAGAATCAGAACCAAATCCATCATCCTTATTGGAAGACCCTGCAAATGGCAAGAGTGTTTAAGACATCACTCATGGTTAATTAAAGAGTATGGACAATGAACACTCACTCAAGGCTAGTTCCTTCTTCCCAAAGTTATGGGTTCAGAAAAGGCCAGGGCTCCAGCAAAAGGGTTATTAAACATCACCTCTGCCCTGAGTTTGGCTGAACTGCTGTAATGTTTCACATGTGATAACACATGTGGCTATCCACTGGGGGAGGGGTATTCTCATTTGGAGGGCAATTAATGTGTAGCCTTTCTTGGCGAATCTGCCTAAGGAATTAGTAACCACTACTCCCCCCTCCCCACCTACAAAGTTCAGTTGAATATTAACTGCATTAACTTTGCAGCCTGCAACATCCTGTTACACACAAATAGCTCATAGTGCTTATGGATGGCTTGCTTCACAAAAATCATTCCAAGCAGAGCCCTATTGCTGAAAAACTGTGTTCCATCCAAAGGGGTGCCCACCCACAATCAGCCTTGCCCAAGACCCAATAGAAAGTGCCCAGTCTAGGGTATTTACTTGGTTTAACTCAATGGTCAGAATGCCCCAGACCAGGCAGCAACCCCTTCTTCTCTAAGTCTTACTATGGACCAAGTTTCTGAGGATTACTCGAAAAGATGCACTTTGCAAGATGAGAATGTTGAATGTTCTCCGTAACTTTTAAAACAATCAATACAAAGACCAAGTGTTCATCCTGTTCCCAAAATATAAGGTCCCCAAGAACAACTTCCTATCAACCATAAAACTTTTCAGGAAAAACACAGAGAATTCAACTACTACTCCCAGTACACAAAAATGAATGAATACAACTTGAATCTATCTGATAAATAGAAGAAACAGTCACTCACCTTCTACCCAATGGCGGGCACTACCCTAGGGATGATCAGCTCACCAGAACCCGCACTCAATGAGCACTCCCTCTCCTTACACTCTAGTTCTTTGTTACATGTATTCTTGAGTGCTTACAAGTCACCCTTACAGAGGGAGTGCAGTGTATTTAGAAATCAAGTTAAATCTTGAGGCCTGGAACGTTTATCTTTTCATAATGCTATACAATTATTGCTCCCGTCAGTTAGCAATACAATTATGTTGTCTAGAAATGGAGACACACAACAGATTTTAGTATTTAAACAAGAACTGAACTTGCAAGCAGAAAGCCGCAAACCACACCATTACACTGGAATTAAAGGTCCACAAGAAAAGAAAAAGTTTCAGTCCCACCCATCAGCAGCCAACATGCAAAAAGAAGCTACCTATAGATCAGAAGGAAGGTAGAACATGTGAGGCAAAGGCTGGGATTTTGTGAATATATGAAGGGAGAAAGCAGAAAACAATATAGCATAACACTTGCCCTTTAAGAGTTAAAGGAATGATAGAAACTTTATCTATCAACAATGTCATTCAAGCAAAATTGTGTCAATTTAGCCTCTCTCTAATCTTCCTGCCTACCAAGATTTTCTAAACTCATGCCTTACTATCACAGTTGTGAAATAAAACAATCAACAATCAATGGATATTTATCCTCACTTCCTAGAAATTATTACAAGAATTACAAAAATTAAAAGGATGAGCAGATTTAGCCTTCCATGTCTCTCTGAATTCTATTCCTAGAATTTCTATAACAACCTCTACATCCCTGTAACCTCCATCAGTGCATGTATCTTTTCTGATAATCTATAAGGGGATACAAATTTTACAGAATAGATTCTTATTTCAGCTTTTTGAACAGAATGAATTCAGCCTCTATCATATTACCACTCCACAGAGAGGTCTGGATGATCTTGCAATATCCATGGAGGAAACAACTAGCAGAGATGTTGCCAGAAGACTCTTCTGCAGGAGTTTGCCAAAAACAGCGAAGCTAAGAGAACTCATACTGGAGGCAGGAACTTTATATGCTCAAGAACTGTGGCCAGTGGACACAAGCCCAACACCCCTTCTGTGGACAGACTTATTTAGATTTGATGCCAAGTTCAGAAGAGGCCTGAGTTTTGCTTGTTTAGCTGAATAGGCAAAGTGTAGAACCTATAGTGGAAATATCTCCTCCCAAGAGAGTGGTGAGAGAAACTTCTGGATTGAATTTTGCATCTTTAGAAACAGCAAATTTGCCCCTCAAACACACAAGTTGATCATCTGACAAAATAAAACTGGTGAAGAATAGTTTTCAATTCCTGGAAATTAGCACAAAATAGCTATATATATATATAGAGAGAGAGAGGGAGAGAGAGAGGATGGGGGAGGGACAGAGATACATACATATAAAT
>SJYV01035481.1:889833-906548 GCA_006410875.1 Neotragus pygmaeus
TTTTTTTTTTTTTTTTTTAAATTCACTAGCTTGGAAACTGACTGCCAGGGACAATAAACTTGAATGACTTACCAGGACTCTGGGCAGACCACATGGCAGCTGTTTGAGTCTTCAGAATTCACTAAATAGAAAGGTTCAGGTCAAAGAAAAAAAGCCACCAAACTCCCTCAAACTGATAGACTTGCACAACAGGTCCTGCCAGCTGTCATAAAGTTAATTTTCTAATATATTGTGAAACACATTACATAAAGTTGAAAACTATGACTGGGCTTTGTGTCCATTCAATTTTCTCTCTGGAGCACTCTCCTAGACCACACTTGGCTTTAACTCCCGCCAGACCAATTCATTAAGAAAAAAGGGGATAGTCTTGAGCCAGAATATTTATACACTTGACTCAGAAACCATCTATTCTAAGTGACATTTTCCCAAGCTAAATGTACTGCAGGACTCTTCTATTCATAAAATTCTTGAGCTGGTCTGCAACTCCCTTAAGTGAGGAGAAAAGGAGTCAGATCCAAAAAAGAAAAACGCACAGTGACCAAAAAAGAAAGGAAATGCCCAAGGAAAGGCATGGGTTTAGGCTACTTACAAAGCCATGAGACTTCTCTTTCTTCCATTTACTCTGATTACACAACTAATATTTACTCAGCTTAGTCTTCCCTTTAGCACAAGGGACAGGCATTTTCTAGGCAAAGAAAAGAAAACAACCAAGGCTCAGAGTCCTTGCCAACAGGCTAGACTCCAACCCCCCCAGATTCTACCTTTCATCTAGGATGCTGCCTAGGTTAAAGAGACACTAAGAGGCTCCAGAAGCAGTGACCCACAAAGACGCAAGTGCACGACACACAAATGCACACGCACATACTCATCACAAGTCCCTTATCCGGGCGGTCAAAGCACAAGTCTTTCCTCCCCTTCACTCTTCCCCTGTGGCTACTATGGACAGCATCCCTTTTCCCAGCTGACCTCTCACATGTTTGCCACAGATCATAAGACCTTATAACGAACTATATGCAAAGAGTAAGAAACATATCACCTTGACCAAGGAATCAACCGTTTTCCTGGTGCCTGGATGACTCTAGGCAAGGGGTGCTTCATCCCAACTTTACAGAACAGTACAGTGGGAAGGCCACTGGCTGGTGTGTGGATCAGAGTTCCAGTATTAGGTCTGCTGCTAAACTCGCTGTGTGGACTTGGGCAAACCACTCAGCCTTTCTGATCCTTGGCTTCCTCATTTACAAAAAGAAGAGTTAGAGTAGTGATCCTCTAAGCAAACTTCCAGTTTTAAGATCTTTTCTTTCCTTTTTTTTTTTTCCGTGCTCATTGACAGGTTAATGGACTAGAGGAGATTGGCTGAACACTTGTCAAAGATACTCCAGCACTGCACTGTCCAATAAGCAGCCACAGGCCGCATGCAGAAACTGAACACTTGAAACAGAATGAGTCCTCATTTTAAAGACTTAGAATTTTAAAAAATGCAAACATCTCAGTAATAATCTTTATATTGGTTACATATTGAAAAAATGTAGTATTTAGGATATATCTTAAAATATATTATAAAAATTAAATTTATGTTTCTTTTTACTGTTTTTAATGTGGCTACTAGAAAAAGTGAAATTGAAAATGTGACTCACGTTATATTTCTGTTGAACAGCAGTGCTCTACAGGAGACTTGGCATGGAGTCCAGATTTGGTCCACAGCCTATTTTTATACATCCTGAAAGCTCAAAAGAGTTTTTACATTTCCAAAGAGTTGTTTTTAAGATCATGTTATAGAGACTATGTGTGGCCAGCAAAGTTTAAAATATTTACTATCTTGCCTTTTATGGAGAAAGTTTGCCTTCCCACCCTTAGCCCTCTCCTTACGGGTTTGGTGCTATAGTAATACTCCAGTCTTGAATGCAGTACCAGAAAAATCATGCTTGGAATTTCCCCATCAATCTCCATATTCCCACCATTGTCCTAAATGTGGAGAAGATGCGAAGAGCATTCCAGGAGAAGGAAAGGACAATCCAGACTCCCTGATGATTTTCCTTTTCCCTTTGTCTAACCTATAGTAGGAGAAGGCAATGGCACCCCACTCCAGTACTCTTGCCTGGAAAATCCCATGGACGGAGGAGCCTGGTAGGCTGCAGTCCATGCTAAGGGTCTTACACGACTAAGCGACTTCCCTTTACTTTTCACTTTCATGCATTGGAGACGGAAATGGCAACCCACTCCAGTGTTCTTGCCTGGAGAATCCCAGGGTGGGGGAGCCTGGTGGGCTGCCGTCTGTGGGGTTGCACAGAGTGGGACATGACTGAAGCGACTTAGCAGCAACCCATAGTAGCAGGGAAGCTTACAGACTGTGCTACCTCACCGATTTCTGTTTTCCTCTTAAGAGAAAAGTTGCTGAATATGGGGTCGTTGAGAGTCAGACATGACTGAGCGACTTCACTTTCACTTTTCACTTTCATGCATTGGAGAAGGAAATGGCAACCCACTCCAGTGTTCTTGCCTAGAGAATCCCAGGGTGGGGGAGCCTGGTGGGCTGCTGTCTATGGGGTAGCACAGAGTTGGACAGACTGAAGCGACTTAGCAGCAGCAGCAGCTGAATATGAAAAAACTTAGCCTAAGGGGAATACGATGACAATTTTAACCTAATTGTAACCAATTTAACCTTGTCCCTGCCCCAACGCTAACAGTGTAGCTTTGCAGGGGCGGGCAGAATTTAGCACAATCAACCACTCTACTTGCCCAGGACAGAATTTGCTGGAACTGGGGACTGTCTGCATGCTAAAGTACGAGTCCAGATAGTCCTGGGCAACCCAGGATGAGCTGGTCACTTTAAATTGGACCAAGGAAAACTATGCTATTGGGACTTCCCTGACAGTCCAGTGGTTAGGACTCCCTGCTTCCAGTTCAGCGGGGCACAGGTTCAATCCCTGGTCAGGGAAGTAAGATCCTTCATGTGGAGTGATTTGGCCAAAAAAAGAAAACTATGATACTATATTAACACAAAGAATGCAATGCTAATCACATTTTCCTAACAGAAATAACTTTTTTTTAAAAAAGCAGAATGTTGAAGTTTTGCTTCTTCTACTTTCATTGCCTAATTAAAATTAAAATTTTCAGAACGTAAGTTCTCCCTGGACCATTCATATCATTTTAGGATCCTGGAATCAACCCCTTTGACCTCTCTGGGCCTCATTTCTTCCACCAAAAAAGATCCTGAGGATATAGTGCACTCTCGTCAGGGACTTCTGCTGGGGGATAAAACAGTAGCCATTGAGGGAGAAGAGAACTCTCAATTCAGGATTCATGCCCAATTTTGGATAACCGGGCAACAGTTGTCAATAGGATGGATTCTTAAAAGTGTTTCAACTGTGTGACCGTATAATCACTTAAACCAGAGATAAAAAGGAACTCAGCAAGAATCGACTTCCAAAGAGGAGGGAAAATGATACATCAAATCCAGAAAAGCTATATATTCCATATACAGGAACCTAGATGGTGACATTTTATTATTACTTGTGTCATCATCTTGGGGTGATTGTTTTGAAATTCCTGGATGATAGGATATCTACTTCCACAAACAGCTGAAACTTGACAATGGAATTCCCGTTCTCCCCAAGGGCATGGAAACGTTCTCATTGTTTAAGAGAAGCGTGTCATTCATTGCATATTAAACACACACTGTCTTATGTTTCATTGGGGATGCTCTGTTGTGCAATAATTGGTCCCCACTGTTACATGCACAATTTGGCAGCTCAGATGTAAAAGTAAAGCCTCTTAAATAGCTATCTCCACTGATAGCCTTAGGCATCGAAGGTCCCCCGTGGCCACGTGCCTGCAGCAAGCCAAGACTAAGGCTTATGGGAGGGAGGGATAGATGAAAAGGGGGTGCACCTATAATCCTTTTTTTATATTAGAAAAGCACCCCAAAAACCTCGTTTGCAATGGCCGTGTGCCGTGGCAAGCCCCCAGCAAAAATTCTGCCCAGAGTGGAAGTGGTTCTTGTCAGAAGACAGGGAAAGAGAGACAAAATCCTGCTGGGTCCTCACTCTTCTCCCCACGGAAACACCTGTCCTCCTTTCCACTTGGGACCCTTGCTCCTAACATCACGCATTCAAAGCCCCCAAGCCGCAGAGGCCATTTCTAACCTAAATGATCATAGCATACCAGCTATGTTAAACTGAGATGGCTCTGAATCCGGAAGAGTCTCGTTTCCCCCCCACATTGCTGAAATTCCCCCTTTTCAATTCTGAAATCCTTTCATGTCAAAGACAGATTTTGGATTTTTTTCCCCATTATTGTTTTGACACAAGTCTTTTGAAATTTCTTTGTTCCCCTTGCTCTGTCTCAAACCCTGCCCCTACTGAAACTCTGTGAAGTTCAGAGATGCCTGGAGGGACCTTCCTCTGAACTTCAGTTCCATCCTAGGAACCACTAGGGGATCTGGGGCTCTCTAGTAAGTTTCACACCAGCCACCGGACAATGCAATGCATTGTTCTGTCTTCCAGGGTGCTGACATCTGAACCACCGGGACAATTGCTGCTTCCCCTGGGATGAAAGCCAACTTTCTTCCACAAACCCTTTGTAACACAGGTCGACAAATTTGGGAGCAGACCAAAGGCATGGAAGCAAGGAGAATCGGCCTCAGTCCCCAATTTCTTCCCTTGTGAATCCTGCTCAGAGGATCTGTGAAGTCAGAGCTGGACCCAGGCTGCAGAGTGCTTGCTTAATGGTACTTTTAATAACATGAAGTTGTCAGCAAGCAATCTACCATGGAACATTACACTGTAAATGAGAGGGGCAAGAACTAGGATTTCATATGCTGTATAAAAAAAAAAAGGAAAACAACATCTTCTGTCTATGAAGTATTGTTAACATGTCCAGAGTATTTTAAAAGGTCCTCTAAATGAAAAAAATCTCCTGTTTGATGAAGGACAGGAAGATAGAGTAGACTGTTTCTGAGTTCAAGTCTCACCTTTGTGACTTTGGCCAGTTTCCAAACTGTGCCTTGGTTTCCATTTCATCACTGTTGAAGTAGGACAAATAAAATCTGTCTTAGTAGCATTGATGTGGGAATCAAATGTGCATGCTCAGTCGCTAAGTGAAACCCGCCAGGCTCCTCTGTCCATGGGATTCTCCAGGCAAGAACCCTGGAGTGGATTGCCATTCCCTTCTCCAAAAAATCAAATAGATGATGTCTAAAAAGTGTTTAGCAAAGTGCTGATGTACTTTTAATTTTTTTATTTTCAGATTTTTTTATTGAAGTATTGTTTGATTTACAATATTGTATAAGTTTCAGGTCTATAGCACAGTGATTCAGTGTGCTGAATCAGATTATTTTCCCTTACAAGTTATTACAAAACATCGCGTGTACGTCCCTGTACTATATAGCAGGTCTTTGTTGGCTATCCATTTTATACACAGTAATATGTATATGTTAATTCTAGCCTCTTAATTTATCCCTCCGCCCACTTTTCCCCTTTGGTAACCATAAGTTTTTTTCCTGTGTGACTCTCTGTTTTGGAAATAAGTTCATTAGTGCCTTTTTTTTTTCCTTTTAGAGTCCACATATAAGGGACATCATATGATGTTTGTCTGATTTACTTCACTTAGTATTATAATCCCTAGGTCCATCCATGTTGCTGCAAATGGCATTATTTCATTCTTTTTAATGGCTAAGTAATATTCCATTGTATATATGTACCATATCTTCTTTATCCATTCATCTGACAATACACATTTAGGTTACTTTCATGTCTTGGTTATTAGAAATCGTGCTGCAGTGAACACTGGGATACATGTATCTTTTCAAATTATGATTTTCTCTGGATATGTGCCCAGGAGTAGGATTGCAGGATCATATGGTAACTTTTGTTTTTAATTTTTTTTAAGAAACCACCATATACTGCTAATATACTTTTAAAATAATGACTAGCTATTATTACCACTGGTCCTAGTAGGTATTCTAGCAAATTGCCAGTTGAGGAATGAGGACAAGATCACTCCGTTTGCTGATCCAGAAGCAGGACTGTGTTCTTGGTAAATTACAGACAGTTCTTCCACAAGGCCAACCCCTCCCAAATATCTCTGGCCAAAGCCGAGAGATATATATAGAGAAAAAAATCACTAGGGCCTGAAATATTTAACAGGATGTTCGGGTTCGATACAAAACTCAGAAAACTTGACTGAAGTAAGAGCTCTAGCGATTCTGTGAAAAAATTATTAGCTGAAGGCAGAGCTCTTCCAAAGAAATACTAAAGTGTTTCCTAGAGGGTAAGGAAGACCTAGGACTGACCTATGGGTCCTAGTCATGTCTGTGTCAAAGTCTGTTCCCTATTAGTAAGAATATCAGACATGATAAAGAACCATCCCATCAAGTAACATCACAGCACTGCCTTTTCCCAGCGGGTCCCCACCTTGTTGTTTTAGCCCTCCTCAGTCACACTGGGCTTTTAGCCAAGCAGCATTCTTTCTTTGAATCCCAGCTAGAGAACAGACTATAAAAGCACTAACTCTCCTCCAAAGCCAAAGGGATGATGTCGAGGCACCTTGCCTGTGGACCATGGGCCGAGCCTGTTCTTTAGAAACTGGGTAATGTGTTGACAAATGTCTCAAGGAGCCTGACTCTGCTCCCCAAGGACATATATATTTCCCTTTTCCAAGTGGTATCCTGAGATTCCTGTCTCATGCCCAGATAGGGTCAGTATTTTGCATCTCCTCCTCCAACATTTTTTTAAGAAAACTATTTTCTCCACTCCAAAAGCTGTGTATTTTTTCTGATTTAACTAAATTTGAATAAGCTCCCTTTCAAAGCACTTACATACACAGGAGCTTCATCCCATAACTTTTGTACTTGTTTTCACAAACTTTTGAAGTCTTCTTAAATTGTTTATACCTTAGCATGTTCTGTTCCTCCACCATTAATGTAAGCTCCTGCAATTTGAATAGTTTCTTTCTTAAAACTGAATGCAGTTGACTGACAATGTTGTGTTACTTTCTGGTACACAGCCACGAGAATTCGAGATATATATAGATATAGATATAGCATATGCATTCTTTTTCAAAATTTTTTTCCATTATAGGTTATTACAACATATTGAATATAGTTCCCTGTGCTACTCAATAGGACCTTGTTGTTTATCTATTTTATATATAGCAGTGTGTATCTGTTACTCTAAGGCTCCCAATTTATCCCTCCCCACCTCTTTCCCCTTTGGTAGCTGTAAGTTTGTTTTCTATATCTGTGAGTCTCTGTTTTGTGTATATATATAAGTTCATTTCTATCATTTTTTTTAGATTCCACATATAAGTGATATCATATGACATTTATCTTCCTCTGCCTGACTTAGTTCACTTAGTGTGATAATTTCTAGGTCCATCCATGCTACTGCAAATGACATTATTTCCTTCTTTTTTACAGCTGAGGAGATATACACATTACACTGTATGTGCATGTATATATATACATATACCCATATGTATACATGTCCATAAGGATATATATTATATCACATCTTCTTTATCCATTTATCTGTTATATATATATGTGTTTATATATATATATCACGTGTGTGTGTGTGTGTGTGTGTGTGTGTGTACACAAGGAGATCAAACCAATCAGCCCTAAAGGAAAGCAGTCCTGAATATTCATTGGAAGGACCGATGCTGAAGCTCCAATACTTTGGCCACCTGATGCAAAGAGCCGACTCATTAGAAAAGACCCTGATACTGGGAAAGACTGAAGGCAGGAGAAGAAGGGGAAGACAGAGGGTAAGCTGGTTGGATGGCATCACTGACTCAATGGACAAGAGTTTGAGCAAGTTCCAGGAGATAGTGAAGGACAATGAAGCTTGGCATGCTGCAGTCCATGAGGTCACAAAGAGTCGGACATGACTAACTGAAAAACATATATGTATATATATCACATCTTCTTTATCCATTCATCCATTATATATGTGTGTAAATCACACACACACACATGTATCTCACATCTTCCTTATCCATTCATCTGTTAATGAGGGTCTCTTTTTTTAGCCCCATCTCAATGTCTCCTGAGCAGTGCTATTCTGTACAGAATTCAGACACCAGGTGATCAAAGGACCCCATCAACTCTACCTTAATCTTGGTAATCTGGGCTCCATGGGAACACATAGAAATAAAGATAAACAATACACACACACACACACACACACACACACATAAACACACAGGAGAAGAAGGGAAAGGGGACAGACAAAGCAAGATGAGGCTGGCAAAAATACTAACTTAATTTGACTGTGGGGAGATCTCCAGCATCAGACTTAACTGCCCTTGTATTCTCAGCCTTGTTTGGTAAGAATTGTAACACTCTATTTTTAAAAAAATTTCAGACTAGTGGTGTCAAAACGGGGTTTGTGACAACTGAAGAGATTTAAGACTGGTCATGGAAGGGAAAAGGCCTTCGGTTGGTGAGTTCAGATTCTGTCTCTTCAGTGGCTCGGCTGAGCACACTCTAAAGTCACACCGCTATTTCCCATCGACACAGTCACAGGCCCCTGAAGAAGGGACCCAAGGGGCTGCCTGAGTCATGTCAACACTCATCCACCGCAGAGAATAAAAGACTCCCTTTTACTTTCCTCCCACATTCACCTGCCCTTGGACTGGAATTCTTTTATTCTTTTCAAATGATTCATCTTATTCCTTTGGGATTTAATAAGTAAAGCTGTTCCTTTAGTTAAACTTTTATGACAGCAAGTTAGCAATCAAACACTTTTTTTCTTTCCATTTTTGGCTGATGAGAGGCTCAGGTCTGGGATACATCAAGATTTTTCTATCAACAAATATTTCTCTCTGCATGAAGTACTGTGTTGGCCAAAAGCTTCACTTGGGTTTTTCCTTACGATATTTTCCTTTTGGCCAGCCCGATATCCTCCTAAAGCAAGTATAGCTCTCACCTTAAAAAGAATCCTGCGAGATGGTTTGTTTTGATTTTGAGGAAACTGTAAATCAGGGACGTGAAATGATTTGACCAAGGCATATTCAAAGGAACCTAACTTGTGGACTTTCCTAGCAGTCCAATGGTTAAGACTTTGCCTTCCAATGCAAGAGGTATGGGTTTTATCCTTGCTCGGGGAGCTAAGATCCTATTCATCTCTTGGACAAGAAAACAAAACATAAAACAGAAGCAATATTGTACCAAATTCAATAAATCTAAAAAAAAAAAAAAAAAGGTCCACATCAAGAACAAAACAAACACACACACAGAAACAAACCAATATAATTTGACACCAAATCCTATACCCTGTACCTATTCTAGGTACATGTCTGAGGGTGCATGCTCAGTTGCTAAGTCATGTCTGACTCTGCAGCCCCATGGACTACAACCCATCAGGCTCCTCTGTCCATGGGATTTCCTGGGCAAGAATACTGGAGTGGGTTACCATTCCCTGTTCCAGGGGGTCTTCCCGACCCAGGGATCAAAACTGCATCTCCTGCATTGGCAGGTGGGTTCTTTACCACGGAGCCATCAGGGAAACCCACTAGGTACACAGTGGTACTCAATAGATGCTATCGGCCCCCATCCAGTCAACCCAAACGGATGCTTAGAAATTTGGTAGGCTTCAAGGAAACACAGACCAGATCAATTATGTCAATACAGAGCCTGCTGAGTTTTATTTGTAGCTTCTGGCAATACATCCTCACTGCCCACCAGTTTATTCAGCTACTTGCTTCTACATCGGGCACCCTCAACAACTAGGCTAACTGCCTATTTAGTCCACACCCGCCCCCTCAATCTTGGCTTGACACTCTGTACAGAGTGTGTGCTTAGTAAAAGCCTGACAAATTTTCTCATCCTTTTTTATTAAAAAAAAAAAAATGAAATCACAGAGACCCAGGGATCTCTAGCTAAGAGGCCCCATCGTCAGAAACACTGAAAAAAGATCATAGCTGACACCACAGTTGGTGAAAATAACAGCCTACAAGCTGTGCCAAAAGTTCTCTTTCCTCATCTGATCTCCCCATCATTCTTCTGACACAAGACAGCAAATGCATGAAATCCTTTAAACATTCACTGCAAGTTGTTATAAAGGTAGTACATTTTAAGAGTTGAAAAAAAATCTATATACAAACTCACATACATACAGACACATCCATTCATATAGAAAACATTGCACATAGTTTTTAAAGAAATTGGCTTAGTAACATTTAAAAGAATCATTTAATCTAACTGATCCCATGTGTAACAGGGACGAAGTTAGCTGTGTCTAGATTAGACTTGAGAAGTAAAACGTCCATCTTTCGCTTCTGTGGAAAACTCAAGTTTCCACAACAAGCCTTGTGTAGAGATGGTTTTGTTTATTGTTTCTAGTTTGCTTCCTCTCTGGAACATTAAGTGGTCTTGGATATTAGAAAACAAACAGCCATCTGACTGTCACCCTACCAGCTGGCAGACTGAAGCGTCATAGCTAAAGCCCACACCTGCTTAGTTTCCTACAGAATCTCCACTTTAATTAGAATTAGATATTAGTCTCTGAGTATGTGTTCTAATTTTACTTCTTACTTGAAACCTTGCTTTGGCATGCAACATGTTTACCTTCTTGGAAACAAATACCTATGCTTGTCCTAAGGGATCTCTCGATTATATTCAAAGCCATGCTCCCAGCAGGTTCTCCACTGACACTTTACAATCTAGAATCCATGAACCCAGATTAGACTTTACAACAGGACCATGCTGCTGTCATCTTTTGATGTCCCCTGATAGCATATCATTTCAGTTTGAAAGAAACCATCACTTCAAAAGGTGGGGGCTCATTCCAATCATAGATATATATTTCTGCTTTGATAAAATGTAGAACTATACCCTATGCTGAATGACATAAAGATAGAAATTATGGAAATCAAGAAAGCATTTTCTCCAATGCAGATCCTGAGTTGCTCAAAGGAGTCGCTAAAATTTCCCTCTAGGGTGTCATTTTAAAGTCTGACTTTGTCCCAGATAACAACTGACCACTGGTTTCTTTGATTCCCAAGAAAGGAGAACTCTGCAGTGTGACGCAGGCCAGAGCATTTGCTGACAGGCTTGGGGCATTCACCCGGGAGGAAAATAAAGAAAAAAATTCGCACACTCACACACACATGTGTGTACACACACACACTCAGGCACACTGCAACCATCCAGCAACAGTAAGAGAACACACAAACAGAGGCCCCATCCAGACAGACAGTATTCGTGCAGGTGTTTGTAAACAAGTAAGTTTGGAGAGGTTTCTAATTATAAGCTGTCACAGCTAAAATTAGAAACCCGATCTGCTCACTTTATTTAAAAAAAAAAAAAGCTTTCCAAAAGAGTTTATTTAAACGAGAGCAGCCAGCAAGCTTTGATTTGGCAGCCTGACGCTGCTCTGGTGACACAGCCGGGTGTCAGCTTCTTCACTGTACCAGGAGGGGTGCTTCCCAGGTTCCAGTGAAGACAGGCACAGTTTTCATCCATTGTCATGGAATGATACTGCCTTCTCTGGATGCAAATATCAATCACTCCATTCCCCATCAGCCTCATGTCTCCCTCTGTATCCTCAAAAATACACTCTCATCACTTCTTGCTTCTCCTTTCACTCTCAGCTCCAATTCAAACTCAACTGCAAACATTAAGCATTTCTTGGCCTCCCCCACCCCACAAAAAATAACACTCCATAATAACCTACATATAGATGCTCAAGACCGAACACCCATTAGGAAACTCAGCGGAGAAGACAAACTTGATACATCAGCGGGGCCATCACACCACATTCCAATCCTAGACACAGCAAAGTGAGTGCCCTCACCCTTCTTAGAGCAATTGGACCACAAAGATGCTTTCCATAAATGGAAAGAAGGAAGCTGGGTTCAGTTACAGGGAGGAAGCTGCTCTCTCCCATTTACACAAACAATATAAAATCACCAGCCTCAACCTGAGAAGTTTGTGTCATTTTTAAAACCCATCAATAATAAATGAATACTGCACAATTCAGCCCCGGTTGACCAAAATCCTCAGTCACACTTCCTGAAATGAAGCGCATCTCTGTTGACTCTTTTCAGTCTCACAATAGCCAAAAAAAGAAGCTCAAGACAATAGTGGGCTTCAACACTTTCATTAAAGAGCCATTACCTTAGCCCAGAGTTTTAACTTTAGCTATTTTTATTCTCATTTTCATGACTCTCTCTCTGAGCCAGCTTCTCGGGATAAGAGGCAAATGAATAACCGTTATTTGCACCCACATCCTGGCTCTTAAAGACACATATAGACAGAAAATTAAGTCATATTTCTAAAGACAAAGCGCTAATGCTCTTTATATAGATTCCACCCGTACAGGAACAAAACGGAACTATTCAAAACGCAGAGCTGAAGCTATAACCCCAGCTAACTCATCTTCAGCTCTGCCTTCTTTTGCATATTCACCCCCTGCATACCTGCAACAGCTTCAGTCTCATCCCTTCACCTCTACAGACCATCACCCAGAGTTCTGAATTAAAGGAAAAACTGCCAAATTTTAATTTTACCTTACTCTCTCCAATTTATAGAAAAGATGCCACTACCATTAAAATAGCCAAAGGTAAAAAGACAAAGGGAAAAAAATGACTATGGATCATTTGACTATGGCACTATGAAGAATCTGTCTTCAAATCAAGATGATCAATTCTCTAATAAAGCAATAATCACCTCTTAAGCTTTACTGAACCAGGTAGCAGATCTCGAAATGCAGATACTCAAGGCAGTTCCTCTCTGTCCACAGGAGATCCAATAGATAACACAGAAATTATGCTATCTGTTGACCACCCCACTCCCTGCCCCCTTTGGATACATGGCATTCCCTACCCAGACTGGCTTCTGCAACCCACTTGATGATAAGCCCTACTAATACCCTAGGTCCTCTTGGTTTTCAAACTTTGCTAAGTATGGGTCTCTTCTACCATCTGCATGCACATACTGTATTCAATATCTAGAGGACTGGACAAGAAAGATGACAATATCATTCCCTTCCAAGTTCATTCTATCTACATTAATGTGGCCCCCTCCCGGAAATCTTTAATCTATCTCTTATGTGTGTGCCCAGTCTGACTCTGCAACTTCATGGACTGTAGCCCTCTAGCCTCCTCTGTCCATGGGATTCTCCAGGCAAGAATACTAGAGTGGGGTGCTATTTCCTGATCTTCCTGATCCAGGGATCAAACCTGCACCTCCAGCATTGCCAGGTAGATTCTTTACCACTGAGCCACCTGGGATGCCCTCAATCTATCTCTTATTGGTCTAATAAAATCCACATACTAAGTACTCCAAACCTCAGCCAAATATCTCACATCCTCACTCTGACCTCTAACTCATGTTACAGGTGAGCCTTAAGATGTAAAAGAACTCCAGGTAACTTATGAAAAGGCACACAATCACGGACTGTAACTGACACATAAAATCCTATTCCATTTTCATATTTTCTGACTGGTACTCCACGGGAAAACGGACTTCTTGCCGAAACCCTCAGCAAAAACAGCCACTAGAATAATTCATCAGCACTGGGTTATTAAAATCCCTGACAGGTATTACTTAAGATGTTAGAAAATTATTCAGGCACATGTATACACATACATCTACCTTCTGTGCCTGTGTGCTCACACACACACACACACACACACACACACACACACACACACACTCACATTTTTAGTAAGTACTCATTAAGCTATCTGAGATATTAAAACTAATCACGGCAGTTTTCCTTTAATGTTATCCTCAGCATAAAGAGAAATGAGCCCATTGTCATTTATTTCAAAATCATTCTTTATAAAAAATAGCTAATCTCCAGAAGCACACCTGGTTTACTGAAGTGAATACAAAGATGCAGCATATAGCCTTAATGTGCTCAGCTGGGAAAATATATTTTTTTAAATGAGCATTTGTTAGGGCTTTATTTGCAAATGCAAAACTATCCAAGGCACTCTTTGTGCATGGAGGGATTTCTCATTTCAAAAACCACATTAATATAGGAGGATTCACATCAAACATGAACAGTGGCAAATAAAATTAACCCTTGCAGAACTGGAAAAACAACAAAAAATAATACCGGGTTATAGGAAATCCAAAACCCAGGAAACTATGGACATGACCCCTAAAGTTCATTCTATAGAAACTAGTGTAACCCTGCTTCAACAAAACCTCCTGACTCATATATTTAAAGTGTAAGTATCTACAAAGTTGACTCAGGCATCAAAAGTGGCAGAAAAGAGGGAACTGCTAGGTTAAATATTACAAAGAAAAGATCACCCATTAACTCCACTGGGGAAGTTCCAAGGGAAAAGAAAGACACATCTAGCGCTTGCCCTAATCTTCTGAGATGGCCCGTCTCCACGAGGAGACACGAGGCTGTCCCCGTTGCCAAGGATGGCCTGTTGGAAGGTTTTCTCAGCAAGGCCATGTGGGAAGAAGTGTGGCTCTCGGCCATGTTAGCCGGGCGTTTCCTAGATACGATGGCAGGTGTCATTTTTTTCCATTTGATCAGGAAATGTAATACATCTTCAAAACAGTTTTCACCCAACTGGTAAGACATGTTAAAATACAACCCTAAAAAAGTCCCTTTGCCACTTTCCCACAGAGATGCACTCTCCTACACCGTTGTGTTTCTTTTAAAATATGTCATTATCACACAAAGGTCTCCGATATGTTTGCTTCTCCAATTTATTTTGTATTTTAAAATACACAATTATTATATTCCGTTAGGGATCTGAAGAAAATGAAAATAATTCTGCTAAATGACAAGATAAACACAAAAGCAAGTAGGCTGTTACTTCCAGAACTGAAAAAGGTAGCATCTACAGAGCTTGTTGTGACCTAAAAGGGTTACGTCATGTCTTTAATGAAAGAATCTATGTCAGGAACCACTGACATCTTATGCTGTGCTTTCCTTTATAAATCAGACTTAAAATTAGTGCTAACTTCTTCTAGCTATATCCAAAATGCATACTAGCCTCATAACTGAAGACATTTTATTTTTACCTTATAATTTTATATCCACATATCACTCAGCACGGTACCTTATACAAAGATATGATTTTAAAAATTGGTATTATATTGAGTGGAGCAACTCAGAGAGAGAAAGGCAAATATCATATGATATCACTTACATGTGGGATCTAAAAAAATGGTACAAATGAACATATTCACAAAACAGAAATAGAGGCGTTGATGCAGAAAATAAACTATGGTTACCAAGGTGAGAGGGATAAACTGGGAGATTGGGATTGACATATACAATGATATATATAAAACAGATAACTAATAAGAACCTACTGTATAGCATAGGGAGCTCTATTCAATACTCTGTAATGAATTATACGGGAAAAGAACCTAAAAAAGAGTAGCTGTATGTATTCGTATAGCTGATTCACTTTGCTGTGAAACAGAAACTAACACAACATTGTAAATCAACTACACTCCAATAAAATTTAATTTTAAAAGTAGGTGCTGAAGTAAACAAATGAATCAACTTGCTGGCATTAGATAAAGGAAGTCATTCTAAGTCAAGCCCACCCAAATTATATCACTCGTTCCTTGTCTTACAGCCTTTGATAGTTCTCCATTACCTACTTTACGATAAAGTCCAAACATCTAGTTATTAGCTCCTCCCACATTTCTAGCTTCATCACTTATCAACACTTTTGCAAGCAATTTGGGAATATGGCAATAATAGAAATAAAATTGAATTTTGAGAGTAAAATCTTGAGAGCAACAGAACCGAGATCAGCAACGTCATTGGAAAGAGACAAAATTATTCCTTGGCCGGGAAGGAAGCTGAGCATTGTGGTCTTGGTCATTCTCATCGAGTTGCCCCCACTGGAAAAATAATCCTCATGGTTCAGCTGTGGAAATGGATAAGAGCAAAGGATTGTGATTCACTGCATCAACTGAATATTTTTTAAATGTCCTCCTTTTTAAAATTAGGACAATGGTCTGCCAAGAGAGATATTTGTAACTTGGACTTGGGTGATGACAATGAGAATAGAGAGAAATTAATGGTTAAGAAAATATCTAGATAGTAGGATCAGCAGTATTTACTTTTTGATTAAACAAGGCATTTATTCCTTAGTTGTAAACTGATTGAATATACTAACATGTAAATGTCTTTCAGAAAAGGAGGCAGAGTGATGAACCATGGGATATACCATGGGAGAGAGAATATTATCCAACAGAATTATTTCGCATCTGATCTCTCTGGTAAACTTCTGCTTATAGTGAGATGGTTGCATCAGACTATTATTTGATTAAGCTATTCGTGCATACCTGCGTGCATGTTAAGTCACTTCAGTTCAGTTCAGTCGCTCAGTCGTGTCCGACTCTTTGCGACCCCATGAATTGCAGCATGCCAGGCCTCCCTGTCTATCACCATCTCCTGGAGTTCACTCAGATTCATATCCATCAAGTCAGGGATGCCATCCAGCCATCTCATCCTCGGTCATCCCCTTCTCCTCCTGCCCCCAATCCCTCCCAGCATCAAAGTCTTTTCCAACGAGTCAACTCTTTGCATGAGGTGGTCAATGTACTGGAGTTTCAGCTTTAGCATCATTCCTTCCAAAGAAATCCCAGGGCTGATCTTCTTCAGAATGGACTAGTTGGATCTCCTTGCAGTCCAAGGGACTCTCAAGAGTCTTCTCCAACACCACACTTCAAAAGCATCAGTTCTTCACAACTCAGCCTTCTTCACAGTCCAACTCTCCCA
>SJYV01035481.1:907240-959499 GCA_006410875.1 Neotragus pygmaeus
CCCACTTGACTTCACATTCCACGATGTCTGGCTCTAGGTGAGTCATCACACCATCGTGATTATCCAGGTCATGAAAATCTTTTTTGTACAATTCTTCTGTGTATTCTTGCCACCTCTTCTTAATATCTTCTGCTTCTGTTAGGTCCATACCATTTCTGTCCTTTATTGAGCCCATCTTTGCATGAAATGTTCCCTTGGTATCTCTAATTTTCTTGAAGAGATCTCTAGTCTTTCCCATTCTGTTCTTTTCCCCTATTTCTTTGCATTGGTCGCTGAAGAAGGCTTTCTTATCTCTTCTTGCTATTCTTTGGAACTCTGCATTCAGATGCTTATATCTTTCCTTTTCTCCTTTGCTTTTTGCTTCTCTTCTTTTCACAGCTATCTGTAAGGCCTCCCCAGACAGCCATGTCCAATTCTTTGTGACCCTATCGACTGTAGCCCACCAGGTTCCTCTGTCCATTGGATTTTTCAGGCAAAAATACTGGAGTAGGTTGCCATACCCTCCGCCAGGGGATCTTCCCAACCCAAGCATCCAAACCATGTCTCTTGTCTCCTGCACTGGCAGGTGGGTTCTTAACCACTGATGCCACCTGGGAAGCTTGATTAAGCTAGCCATCACTCTTCAAATATCAAACATATCAACCAATCTTATAATGAGGATATTACTTCCTAGAAAAAATCCATTTTTGAGCAATAAATCTCTACATCCTGCATCTGATAACTACATATCTTCACTTGGAAGTCTCATTGGAACTTCAAATTCACCATGTCCAAAAGTGGACTACTACTACTAAGTCGCTTCAGTCGTGTCCAACTCTGTGTGACCCCATAGACGGCAGCCCACCCGGCTCCCCTGTCCCTGGGATTCTCCAGGCAAGAACACTGGAGTGGGTTGCCATTTCCTTCTCCAAAAGTGGAGAAGCTGACTTCCTTGACCTCTGTACCTTGACAGATGCCTCTAAACTGAATTTTATAGAGAGCAAGAAAGGAAATAATCAATTTACTAATAAGATCTTTCGCTTTGACACTGCATTTTAGTCTTTGACAATAAGCTAAGAGAGAGAGAGAGAGATGACAAAATGGGGCTTGAGAAATAAACTAGCCCATCCTTTCAGCCCAGGGTGTAGAGGAGGAAGAGGACAGGCAGAGGCAGCAGGACCAGACCATGAAAGTGATCCTGACCCACTTCTCTGGGTTGCAGTGCTCCAGCAGGTAGACATGTAAGAGGTTTTTTCTTCCACTTCCTGTCCAGAAACATCTTACTAGGTGCTCCCAAGCTCCCAAGCTGGAGCATACTCAGCAGAATAAAGGTCGGGGGTAGAGGACAGCGATGAGGAGAGAGAAAGCCTGAGTCGAACTCCCTCGTAGCTGCCTTGCCTTTAGTGTAGTTCAGAAGGACGCAGAAAGTCCAGTGTTCTCTGTGCGGGGACATAAACCAACACTGATAGTGCTGGACCAGGGCTGGGAGGGGTGGGCATCACACTAGCATCCAGGTGTGACATAGAGCCAGACTTCAAACAGTCAAGAAACAACAAGAGAGCTCAGGTGCGAGAGAGGCAGAGAAGGGGCTCCTCAGACCCACACCAAGCTGAAACGCAGCAGCGAGTGAGTTCATCAGGCCCAGAGCCTGATGCAGCCAATGGAGGCAGGGCAGAAGGGACCCGGCAGGTGGTGAGGCACCTTTCCTGCAGAGGGCAGTAGTGAGCACCCAGAGAGCTGCCCCAAAACCTCTATGCAGATACCACTGCACCAGCGTCCAAGGCACCACAAGCTCTCCCACAGCTCCACTGCCATCCTGGGGAGAAGAAGACTGGGTGGGTAACTCTGAGCACTGACCCAAAAGGGACTGTCTCAAAGGAAAGAAAATGACTGAAAACTGGAAGAGACTGGGACATCATGTATTTTGAGCTACACACTAGATTAGGGACCTAAGTGTGAGTAAATTTTCCTCCCTACAACATACTCTGGCTATCCTCTTATGTGCTTCCAACTTGAAGCCAGAGTGTTTTTTTTTTCCCCTTTGTTGACAATGCATATCTATTTAGACCACAAGCTTTCCTTGCCCATTTGACAGTGATCAAAATCCTTAATATGGCCAATAAGTCCTCTATAACCAGGCATTTTTCATCTCATAGAATAAGTACCTGCAAGAAAATGCTAAAACATGGGATTCACAGAACCAAGAAGCATGTCTCTATGGAGCCAAAGAAGGAAGTCAATAAGGCTTCTTGGAGAAGAGGAGAAATACGATTCCGATCATGGGAAGAAACCTGAATATCTTCTGAGGATGTGAAAAATAGTAAGACAGCAGAGGAGAAAAAAATAAAGAATAACAGATGCATCCATTGGGCCCTTCAAGAAGACAGGGGGTACATTAAGGAGTCTTCCTCATGTTGGGCACTCATGATCTTCCTGTTCCCCTGTGCCCTCCCTGCAATTCTTAAGCCCATAGACACAGCATGAGCTCTAAGCACCCTGTTCTGCCACAGGCTGTACCAGAGCTGGTTCTAATCCAGGGGGAAGAGCCAGTGCCACTGATGAGAATTCAACAGAAGCTGTTCTGGGAACCAGAAGAAAGAGGCCACAAGAAAAGAAATTGAGCCAGAATAGACTAGAAAAGAAAGTGAAAGCTGGTCTTCTGTGCTCCCATTTGGGAAGACTCCATGGAAAGGAAAAGGTCTTCTCTGCTCTCATTTGGAAAGACTGTATGTTCCAGGAAAGAGATTGCATCATTTTGAACAAGTAAATCTACAAAGAATAACAGAAATATGTGAAAACTTCCATCAGAAGATTTGTAGCATCTTCTACGTGGAGCAAACTTCACTATTAAGTCAGATGTGCTTCAACTCCATTCAAGTAAGTTAATAAGTGAGATGTCAAAGAACCTTAACAGAAGGTTATCTTACCTATGTGTTCCTCTGACCTGGACCCCAAGGATCACCTGCAGTGATTTGCCAAGATATCTCAATTGGGGGAGAAGGGACACGGTGTGAAGAACTTCTGGCAACACAGCTTGATAAATGGATTCTCTGGCCCAGAGAAGTTGCTGAAGTAGTAAAACTAGATGCGATGCAACAAAAACTCGGTTACACGTGGGAAAGATCATGCCCAAATCATAGCCCTTCCCCAACAAGACTACGTTATTTCCTATTAGATGGGATAGACCACATACCCTGGGCAACTTTATCATCTGGTGTCACAGGTCATCTGGGGACCACTCCAGTGTGAATAACAGAGCGGGGGCAGACATTCCACACGTGAATGGTTCCTCATCTACAGGAAAGCTGGGCAGTCCTCTGCTCAGAGAAACTCTACAGAGAGGCGGTGATTGCCAATCAAAGGAGAAAATGCCAGCCTCCTAAAACCAGAGATGTCAGACTGGCCTAATGTGTGGAAAAGCAGCATCTCCAGGGCAGAAGGCGATCCAGGTTATCTACTGCCCAAACCTAGATGTGGGTCCATTAGTCACCTCTTCTCTTCTGTTCTTTTAGCCACTGCCTTTGCCTCAATTTGCTTGATAATAAATGGTCCCAGCTGATGGGACCCCCTCCAAAGTAAATCAATCATTAAACTGATAATCAAGAAGCCTGGAGAAAGTCACAGGGAAACGGGCCAGCACCTGGGACCCTTTGCTGTGGTGCTTGCGCCTGAGGAAACATCTCCAGCAACAAAATACGAAGAAACTGTAAGGGACTAAGAATCATTGCGTATCCGTGGAATCGCCACAAATTATGAAAAAGATACAAAAAGACCAAAAACTCAATTGCCACTTCTGAAGAGCTGGGAGCAGAAACACGGGACTGGGAGCAAATGTAGGGGACAGATCAGGCCTGCATTCAACACCACCAAAGGGGTGGGCAAACCAGCTAAGCCACCCCTCAGCCCACCCCCCACCTTGGGGATCCAGCAAGGGAACCTCATGATTTTGCTCCCCACTGCCATACGAGTGCCCCAGTAAAACCTTCCCTGACCTTCTTTTCTGGTCTCTTATCAATTTCTATTGATTAAGGAGGCCAAGAAGCCTGGTCGGTAACAATAGCTCACTTGCTATGTCACTAGGACTTGAGTGTCTGTATCTGCTTTTAGAAGATCTTTCTAGGGCTCCAAAGGGTAAAAATAGTGCCATTTAAAATGACTGCTCGGGCCATGGAATATTGCTTTGACCGTCAGGTTTAGAAATAGCCAGGTGTAAGGAGAAATCAGTGAATAGAGCAGACTTTAAGATAGAAAGAGAAAAAAATTTTTTTCAGGTGTGCACACAGGCTGACAAAGGAAAAAAATGAAATCCTGGAAGAAAGGTTTTGTGAAAGACTTTTTCCTCCTCATTTCACATCCAGGATCTAAGACCTACGCACTGGCCAAGAAGCTGAAGTCAGCAGTTTCTATGTCCTTAGGTGGTTCTGAGACAAGACAGAAAAGAGTGGATAAGGAGCGGGGGTGATGGATGGGAAAGACTGGGTCATTTGATAATTCCGGGCTTGAACCTACAAGGGTTTCCCTTTGGGTATTATCCTGAAGAAAGCTCCAGGCAACCTTAGGCTTATTCTTCACTTGTCACTTGGAAAAGGTGAATCAGTTCATGCTTACAATGGCTAATTCTGCTACGTCTCAAGTTCACACGCACCTTCTAATTATAAGAAACAGGCTCGTGGGCTTCTCCAGGCAAATGCTGAGAGGAAGCCAACATTATTTTTGCTGTTACTGCAACATCCAAATAATTTTCCATCTGCCAGAGCCTCAAATTAAAAGGGCAATGATCATGAGTGAATGTGTGCCCACAGCCTAGGCCATCCTTAAGTTTCTGGACCAGCCACTGGGCTCTTTTCTCTATTAAGAGGCACACGACAATGAAGAGCCATATGGGATAGGAGTTTCTCTGAGAGACAAGATAACTGGGTTACACATCGACTATGCTTTTAAACAGCCAAGAGATCCTATTCAAAAGCAACTGGACCAGTCAGGAGTCTTGTTTCCCATTATTAAAGTGCTCAAAAGTACTGTGAAAACACAACAGCAAGAGCAGCGAGACCATTTTTGAATCAACTTTCCCATCAGACTTATTTCAAGCTTCCCAGGAAGACATACAAAGGATGCCAAACGTAAATAGACCTTAGATTTTGAGGTTGAATTCTGAAACTCTGAAGAAAGTGTTAATGTCACTTCGGAGGAAGTGCCACACAAGGAACTGTGGGTGATTCGAAAGAGATGGACTTTAAGATTTGGTATAGACGATAATCTGCTAGTATCCAGAGGCACGTGGGGTAACCCTGAAGCGGATGCTGGGGCAAATTTCACAGTGACTGAACACATCAGCATCAAAGCCATCACCCTCTGTAAATTATTCCAAATGAATTCCTGGTTACATCTTGAGTAATAACCATATATTACATTCATGTTAGAATGGCATTAGGGCCCACTGCCCATCTTTCTAAAATAATCTAAGAGAGATTGAGATGGTCAGAACCATAACATTTCTAACAATAGATCCAGGAGTGCGTCAAACAAACCGGAAGCTCCCCTTGACCTGACGGAACATTTCCAGATATTTCTAGATTAAGTGGCAAGTGCAAGTCTGTGACCAAAAACACACTTTTAGAAGAGAACAGTCTCTACCTTCTCATTGGGGTGGGGGTAATGAGGACTGTAATCTGGTTGACAGGATAGTTAACCACAGCAGGGCATTCCTTAAATGGTTTCTCAGAGGCAATCTAGGGCAGTTGGTTAAGGAATACTGTATTTTCTAGCCAGAGTCCATGGACTAACCGTCCTTAATCACTAAGACAGCTCTCACATATTACAGAAGTTCTGATGAAAACAAATCGGCCCCCCTGGAGGTGAACATGGAAATCAAGAGGTACTTTGTTTTCATCTTCCTTCCTTCTTCTTTAATCATATTAAAGTTACATATTTTAAAACAGTTGCCCCAAAATACCCATCAAATGCTATAGAAAAATAGTATATGTGATTCTTATTCTAGGCATTAGACCACAATAGACTTATTCAAGAATAAATATTAAAACTTCGATATGTGCTCCCCAAATCATTTCTTTCATTCCTAACAATCTGACTGGCATGATCAGCAAACGAATGGCCTTTTCCCTAAAATATGGTGCTCATTTGGTTTCCTTTTTCACTCTGACAGTACTGAAGAAGAGGCCCTTTGGATTCTTTCAAGAGCTACCCAAGTGCCAGAGTCATGGTTGTTAGCACCAGACATTGGGCAACGTGGGAAGGAGGGTTGGCATGTCTTTCCAGGAGCAAGGGTATATGGTAACTCCACGGTGGGTCCCAGGGGCACTAAGGCTCCTGTGGACAGTGCTGCTTTACAAGAAAGGCTCAGCCGATTCCTCGGCATCTAGGAAGCTGTCAGCTGTGGCATTCGTTACAAAGCTGGGTGGCTGCTTGCTGCTGACATGTTCAGTTTTGAACTCTGAAACAAAGGAAAAAAAAAAGTAACCTCCCTGGAATGTTGAGCTTGGCAAAGATAGCAGATCCTCAAAATGAGAAAGGCTATCATACATCAGGTGCTTGGGAACCTTCTGGAAGCTACTGAAAAAAACATGAGTATTTCTCTATTAAGTCTGCACTCAGCCATTTCAGGTGCTTGCCTTGAAATCCCTCCATTTCCACCTCCAGGACCTTGACAGCCAGACTAGAGACGATTCCATAGGTGATTGATCACATTCTCTTCTAAAGGTCATGCTGGGGGAGCAGAAATGCCAGACACACTGTGCACTTCTCTAAGGAAGATGCCGGTTTTATTTGCCTTCCTATTTAAACTCCTATGGACTTCAAGCAAGATGTGGTAATGTCATGGAAATGTCCATGTGAGGTTTGACACCTTATACTCATAGTCATTTTCTCTGCTTTTCTCTATTTGGTGTTCTACCCACAAGAAAGGGCAAAATGCACATAGTAATCTTCCTAGACTCCACTCAAAGCAAAGACTACTCAGCAGCTCACTTTGGTATCTTCTAAAAGAAGAAAAACCATCCATTTCTAACAGCATTGCAACACCAGTTCCCAGGACTAGATCTCTCCACAGCAGTGTCTATTTAGGTAGTAATGATCTGAACAAAGCGAAATGTATGGCCACGGTGGTTATTATAAGGGTGCCTGGCAATAAAATACAATGCCTTAGCAAATCAAGAGACATAGGAGGTGAGGAAAGGTCATCGAAAAAAAAAACACATGAGAAATCAATGTCAAAAGAGGTCACTTTATGAGCTTCAAAGAGAGCTACCGTCATTGATTATAATATCACTGAAACAACACAGGCCCGGTGAGATCTGAAATTACATTTCCAATCTGAATTTATAGAACTCACTGCGGGCCCTGGTTGTGACTGTAGCACGTTAATGGAAGCCTACCAAGTAAGCATGATTTAGACGGGCTCAGGCAGAGGTGAATTCAGTTTTCCCTGGGTTATAGCACTAGGCCCATGATCGAGAAAGGTTCAGAATCAGTTTCCTCTTCCATTTCAGAGACATGTCTGGTAATAGCTGGGAGCCAGAATTCTCTTTCAAAATCACAAACTCGATTATGCACTTCCTTGCTTAGAAATCACCAACAGCTCTATTTCTTGTGCAGGGTAAGGTTTAGAATCCTTAGGCAACAGGCAAGCCCTTCTTAAGAGGCCAGTGCAGGCTCCTTTTCTGACTTCGTCTGATGCTCCAAGTTTACCAGGATCCTTTCAAGTTTCTTAAGCCAGGCTACTCTTCCCCATATGCAGGTCTTTATACAATTCTTTTCTGGCTTAAAGGCCACTATACCCTGATAAATTATTCCTTATTCTTCTCTTTCCTCATCTCCTCATCATGAAAGATCCTGGGTTCACAAAATCCCATTTCTTTTTTCTTCCACACAGTTACGCTACCTTTTCCAGCTTTCCTGTCTGGCATATAGGTACATGAATAAACTCTGCCCTATGGTATATGGGCAGAAATTATATATGACATCACTGACCCCTAACATCCTCTAGTAAGATTTTCTATATTCTCTCTCCTCCACGGTTTCAGCCTCTGAGTGACTTGAAGATGGTCTGAGTCCCTGAATAACTATGTGGAGAAGAGCATCCAACTCACCCCAGCCTCCAAGCCAAGTGAGACGGTGGCATTAGTGAGAAATACACCAAGAAAGACACCAAGATGTTCAGAATGTTTGTTTCTGCAGTTAGTCTAGTTTAACTAATGTGCTCAACTAAACAGTATTATATTTTATCTTTTGCTACTGTGCTTATATTTATAAGTCACCATGTTTATTCTGGAAGAAGTCAAGGTATAAATAGAAACTCAGGCTCCCTGAAGGAAAGAAAAGCTGCATGTATATCAAAACAAAACCAAAATTATGCAAAATTATCCATTTCTGGGCTGACTAGCTAAGTTTCCTATACCATCTGTTTTGTTTTTGTGTTAGACACTCACTTGTGTCAGGCTATTCACAACCCCATGGACTATAGCTGTCAGGCTCCTCTGTCCATAGGACTTTCCAGGCAAGAATACTGGAGAGGGCTGCCATTTCCTTCTGCGGGGGATCTTCCTGACCTAGGGATGGAACTTGGGTCTCCCGCATTGCAGGCAGATTCTTTACCGTCTGAGCTACCAAGGAAGCTAACTCACTCCAATAGAGTAGAGCCCATAAATGCAATTTCATTTCCTAGAACATGGTGCCATTGATATTGCATTTATGAGTCCCACCCTATCAGGGTGAGGTAGCTTGGACAGAAGTAGATTCTTCTAGGGGAGCTGGCCATATCCCTTTTCCTGGGCTACTGTTTCTCATAGACATGCCACTAATCACATGGGGCACTAGTTAAACTAAGATGGGTAGAGAATTCCAGGAAGATGTTGGCAGCAATGGCAACACAGTTTTTCAATCCTTTGAATTCTGTAAAAATAGAACAACTGAACACACACAAAAACCCCCTAAATCCACTGACAACAAAACCAGGAGATGTAATTTCCTCGTGAATCCCAAACAATTCAAGGGAGCAAACTATCAAGAGTCACAGATCCTACATGGAATCAGCATGTGGATGAAAGGAAGAAAGAAGTAATGGGCATGATAACTAATGGGAATGAGAACAGAATCCTACAAACACCCAACACTACTCACTGGAAACTTCAATGCGCCCATGTTTTGTCCTTTTTTAAACCCAAGTGCAATGGCCTCATAGTAAGTAGGACTGACAGGAACAAAGCAAGTTAATTCCCACAAGCTGTCAACCATGAACTGTTCCTCTTCCGGAGTAAGTCCCCATTGATGAGACACTACTGTATATGACAATAAACTTGAGCAGCCTGGAATAAGAGACCTACAAAAAAGAGAAGGTCTAGATCAAAGTGGAGGAGGGGAAAGCAGGAGCAAATCCTAAGAAGTGATATGCCATATTCTTAAAATCCTAACATATATACATACACACACACACACACACACACAGAAGAGAAAGCTCTATAAAGCTAGTGAGGCTTCTTGAATTCTACTTCATTCTAAATGGACACAAAAACTAATTTCACATAAAAATAAACAATGAAAAAGTAACAAGGTCAAATCTCATACAAAGTTATTATAATTACAATAAAGAATAAGGAGCAGAAAAAAAAAATCCCTAAACACAACAAAAGCATGCTGGAGAGACAATCCCTAAACAGATCAAAACTATAACCTATCATTTTAAAAGAAGTTTGAAGGCATTAAGAAAGGATATAAAATACAAAGACCATCACAATCAGGTTTAAAGGACTCATAAATATGGTGACAGGACTCAGAAAAGAACTGAAATAAAAGGAAAAACAATGATAAATGCCAACTAAACAAAAAACAAACACAACAAATAATTCCTCAATGAATATAAAAGATAAAAAGGAGGAAGGCTAAAAAAGAAAGAGATACAACAGTCTGAAGACTAAGAGACAAATAGTAACGATAGGCAAAGAAAATCGAACATACAGGTAACAAGAGATTCTGAAGATGAAGGAAACATAACAAATATTAAGAACTATAACTCAAGAAAATTTCCCAAGTGTAAACAAACTTGAAATGACATTAAAATTTATAACATGCACCTGCCAATACTGGCCCCCCAAAACAATATTAAAACATGTTTAATAAAATCCTTTGGAATTTTAGGCAAAAGGAGTACGTGACATACAGTGTTAAGAAAATTAAATTATCATTTGAGGACGATCCCCTGGAGAAGGGCATGGTAACCCACTCCAGTATTGTTGCCTGGACAATCCCATGGACAGAAGAGCCTGGCGGTCTACAGTCCATAGAGTCTCACAGAGTCAGACATAACTGAAGTGACTTAGCATATGTGCACACAAGCAATGCTTTAGGCCATTAGAAAACAGAGTTGTCCATTTGATATATTAAATAAAAGAAAATAATTTTATATCCAGCAAAACTGACTTACAAGTATTAAAGTTTCAAACAAACTGGCATGGATATAGGCAAGAACCGAAAAAATATTGTCTCCCTGAGTCCTTTCAAAAGAACATGCTAGAAAATGAGCTTCAGGCAATCAAAACAATTAGGCCAACAACATAAGGACTAGTGGTGAATATCAAAATATGTAGTTCGCTGCAGAATTTAGCCTAGAAGGAGGCTAAGCAGCAGACAGCAGAGTATCTACTGACTATGTGGATAAAGCACAACTATTTAAAAATGAGAGAAGGATGAAGGGTACTATATGCAACAAAAAAAATTTTTTGTAATTTACAATAGCTACAATGGTCCTAGTTTTAGCACTATTTTCCTGAAACTATTGTGCACATAATTTGGGATAAAACAAAAGAGTTAATTATGTGATATTCTAATTCTGTTATCCCCCTGTGCCTTTGAGAACCAACATTCTTGTGGAAGGAAGGATATATAAATGTAACACAGAAGAGGTAAAATAAAACTCTATAATCTCACATTTGAAGTAGAGTATCATATGAATTCCTAAGCTCTTAAAATATATAGTAAGATAA
The DNA here is from genome assembly GCA_006410875.1 of Neotragus pygmaeus. Classification (NCBI taxonomy): domain Eukaryota; kingdom Metazoa; phylum Chordata; class Mammalia; order Artiodactyla; family Bovidae; genus Neotragus; species Neotragus pygmaeus. The sequence continues at coordinate 918,214 of SJYV01035481.1, forward strand.
ACTGCAAACTATCCTTTTATGAGTTTTTGATAGAGATTCCCAATCCTGTCCTTTACAAAGGGTTAGGAAACAACGACAAACCCAGTAGTAGGGAGTATCCTTAGCACTCAGACTGTAACATTTCTCACCTAAAGAAACCAGAGCTTCTTGGAGAAAATGGCTGATTCCAGATCTAGGGCAGGAAATAAACAAGATGAACCTGGAACATCTCGTATTACCAGAGAGCAGGAAAGTTAAAGGCTTTTAAGACAATGACCAAAGGACTCAAGACCCAACTCAAAGGGGTCCCCATTGGCTCACCTGGAACAATCTGAGCTTCAGTTACGATTGCAGCCCTGTCAACCACCATCTACAGTAGAGCCAAAAGGATCAGACTGGAGTCTGACCCACTTTCTGGATCCAGCAGCCAATCTGCAGGACAGCCAGGGCTGAATAACTGGTCTAACGGACTATGAGTGTACAGTCGGGAAGATTCAGGCTCAGGGAAACTCTGTAGGTCAAAGAGCCCAAGTTCCTCAATAGATAAACTGTAAGGAAATGAAAGGGATTAAAAGGGAACTTTACAGATTAAAAAAGACTTAAAGGCATATCGATTTTTTTTAATGGCCAAGACTAAACATGGTGTTTGTGGATACCCACTGGGTGATAAATGTGTTTCTAAAAATATAATGAAGTGACTATTATAATGGATAATGGTTACTTATGGGGGTACAAAGGGTTGTGATTGGGTGAGGCACAGGGAAGGGATTCTGGGGTAGCAAAACTCTATTTCCTGTCCCAGCTGGTGTACAATACATATGCAGTATACATACACATATATGTACACATATTTCATACAATATATAAATATACAGAGCATTAGGACAAGCATTTGCTTCCTGTTGTCTTCTATATTCATGCTGCATTTTCAATAAAAATATTCTTCTTTAAAAAAGACCAAGAGTTTCTTGCTGTCATCCAATCCCCCACTGAGAAGGCAATGCAAAGCACGTGGGTGAAGTGGAAAAGAATGTGAGGAAATGATGATTGAGGTCATATTGTGAAGGTCAACAAAAGTCTTTACCGAGTTATATTTAATTCAAAGATAATGTAGATCCACTTAAAGGTTTTATGAGTCCAGTGATTTCCCCTTTCCTCTGAACTTCTTAATGTCTCCATCATTTACTGGATTCTCATATTTGTATAATTAAGCTAAGCGAGCTAAAGAAAGATGATGCTAAATAAACCCTGGCCAGAAATCTATATTCTTACATGGTTGAAGAGGGCTGGACCATTGCTGTTATCATGGGTAAAGTAACACTCCCTGTCTTTATCGGGATTTAATAAAAATCAGCTTGCTGTATCACATTATACTAAATTAACTTTATTCAGACATCTTTACCTTTTTAAGCAACTAAATTCCTCTATTTCTCAGGGAATATGCTATGATTCAGGAGAAAAGAGTCAACTTTGAGTTGTGAAATCAAAACAACTTTGAAAATGACATAGAAAGACACAAGGGAATAAATGCCTCTGAGTGAGCCTAAACAATCCAAACAAATGTACAGGTATCTTCTTGAGACTGTGGAGAGGTATCTCTTAGAAATTATTATTTTACACACATTATTCTGTTTTAAAATATCCAACCTTCATAGATAGGCTATTTTACTTAGTATGCCAAATATTTTTAGTGACCATAAAGAATAATCATAAGAAACTTTGTAGATTTGTTTTTTTTTTTTCACCCTAAAAGGTCTTAAATTCTTCCATTCCAAATTATTCATCCAGTGGGATTTTCAGGAGTTAATAAGGTGGAAAATGCTCCTTGCTCAAGACAAAGACAAAAATGAAGCTTTTAAAATCGCCAGCATCACCATTAGGATAAAATGTCCTGCCAATCACCAGAGCAGAATTCAATCTCGTATTACAAAATGACTCCTTCCTAGTTCTTTTAGAAATAGATGGGGCACTGAATCACAAAGAAAAAAAAACAAAATCTAACAACAACCAAAATAGAAAATAATATAACTCTAAATGTAGCTAAATGGGTGTAAGAACCAAATGTAATAGGCCATATGTGTTACAAACTTCACCAGAGCCCAGGACTGCATTCATGCTCCCAATTCGCAGGAAATAAATGGACTCATCCCACCCTTAACTCTGGAATAAAAAGACAGTTGCACAGGACTGCACAAGAGCCAAATCCAAATTCACAGAGGTTTTATTAAAAACAGGAAAAGGTCAGTCCTCTTCCCCCAAAGGAATGTCCAGGGCTTGTCGGAATTATTACTCCAAGATAGTTTCTTTATTAAATTCACTGTGCAGGAATAGAAAGACAAGGCTGGGAGAACTAGAAAGACACAGAAAGTCTTAGTTTAGCCACAAACTAAATTTAATGCAAGATAAAGAGGAATCGTCATTCTCTTCACTGAGTCTACAAATCAGATATATTTTAAAAGGTAACCCTTAATGAACTGAGAAATCACATCATTAAAGAACCCATGAATGATAACTACATCATCTTTGCTCTTTCCTCCAAATAAAATAAGAGTGATACGCCAGATATGGGGAACCACCTCACCACAAAACAAGAACATGAAACAGTCATTTACTTTTTAACCTCTGCTCACTACTATTTAAAATCAAGGGTTAGTTAATGAATTAGTGTGAGTGAGTTTACAGATCTAGGGTGGCCCTGCACTGTCTCGTTTAGCAAACATTTTTCAACATGGGTGGTCACGGGGGAAAAATCTCAAGCCCAGATTCAGTGTCAACTTAAAAATGGATTCCTGAGACACCCCTGGCATGTGAATTACTTCTGTTTGTATTAATATTTGGAACGTGAGACAGAATGACACAGTCACTTGACATGATGCTCCAGCATTCCCTCCCCAGCACTTTTATCATTAAAATGATCATGTATTGGGCTTCCCTGGGGGCTCAGTGGCCAAGAGTCTGCCTGCCAGTGTAAGGGACATGGGGTTTGATCCTTGATTCGGGAAGATCCCACACGCCAAGGAACAACTAAGCCCATGAGCCACAGCTACTGAGCCTGTGTTCTGGAGCCTGGGAGCCACAACCACTGAAACCCACATGCCTAGAGCCTCTGCTCTGCAACAAGACAAGCCACTGCCATGAGAAGCCCACACACCGCAACTAGAGAAAAGCCCGCTCAGCAGCAAAGACCCAGCACAGTCAAAAATAAGTTTAATTAATTAATCAAATCATTTTTTAAAAATGACCATGTTATGAAAGCTGGGGCAGCAAGTGTGAGAGACTTTTACAAACGTGAAAGAAAATAAAGCAAAAAGCGGGATATATCTCCTCTGGTCTCCGCGTAGGTAACATCCCAGCTTTCAACAGCAAGGCTACATTTCGGTGGCAAAACACAGGGCACCGTATTCCCTTTCAGGGCCGTGAGAAGGGGTTGAGCCATCTGGTTTCTTTCCATTTCAGATCACATCCCTGGCAGAAAAGTCACCAGATCCACCATGATGCCCATTGCTCTGGATGCAGACCCAAAAATATTCCTTGTAAGGAGGTTAAAAAAATGAAAGCAACATCTGGCAGAGAAATCTCTTCTCAAGAGCTACAATCTAAAGGAAGAGTGGGATAGCAGAGGAGGGACATCCTGGTGGCTCGGTGGTAAAGTATCTGCCTGCCAATGCCCAGAGACACAGGTTCGATCCCTGGTCCAGGAAGATCCCACCTGCCATGGAACAATTAAGCCCCTGCACCACAACTATTGAGCCCATGCTCTGGAGTCAGAGCCACAGCTCCTGAGCCCACACACTGCAACTGCTGAAGCCAGTGCGCCCTCAAGCCTGTGCTCCACAACCAGAGGCCACCACAATGAGAAGCCCTCACACTGTAAGAGAGAGTGGCCCCAGCTCTNATTTTCAATAAAAATATTCTTCTTTAAAAAAGACCAAGAGTTTCTTGCTGTCATCCAATCCCCCACTGAGAAGGCAATGCAAAGCACGTGGGTGAAGTGGAAAAGAATGTGAGGAAATGATGATTGAGGTCATATTGTGAAGGTCAACAAAAGTCTTTACCGAGTTATATTTAATTCAAAGATAATGTAGATCCACTTAAAGGTTTTATGAGTCCAGTGATTTCCCCTTTCCTCTGAACTTCTTAATGTCTCCATCATTTACTGGATTCTCATATTTGTATAATTAAGCTAAGCGAGCTAAAGAAAGATGATGCTAAATAAACCCTGGCCAGAAATCTATATTCTTACATGGTTGAAGAGGGCTGGACCATTGCTGTTATCATGGGTAAAGTAACACTCCCTGTCTTTATCGGGATTTAATAAAAATCAGCTTGCTGTATCACATTATACTAAATTAACTTTATTCAGACATCTTTACCTTTTTAAGCAACTAAATTCCTCTATTTCTCAGGGAATATGCTATGATTCAGGAGAAAAGAGTCAACTTTGAGTTGTGAAATCAAAACAACTTTGAAAATGACATAGAAAGACACAAGGGAATAAATGCCTCTGAGTGAGCCTAAACAATCCAAACAAATGTACAGGTATCTTCTTGAGACTGTGGAGAAGGTATCTCTTAGAAATTATTATTTTACACACATTATTCTGTTTTAAAATATCCAACCTTCATAGATAGGCTATTTTACTTAGTATGCCAAATATTTTTAGTGACCATAAAGAATAATCATAAGAAACTTTGTAGATTTGTTTTTTTTTTTTCACCCTAAAAGGTCTTAAATTCTTCCATTCCAAATTATTCATCCAGTGGGATTTTCAGGAGTTAATAAGGTGGAAAATGCTCCTTGCTCAAGACAAAGACAAAAATGAAGCTTTTAAAATCGCCAGCATCACCATTAGGATAAAATGTCCTGCCAATCACCAGAGCAGAATTCAATCTCGTATTACAAAATGACTCCTTCCTAGTTCTTTTAGAAATAGATGGGGCACTGAATCACAAAGAAAAAAAAACAAAATCTAACAACAACCAAAATAGAAAATAATATAACTCTAAATGTAGCTAAATGGGTGTAAGAACCAAATGTAATAGGCCATATGTGTTACAAACTTCACCAGAGCCCAGGACTGCATTCATGCTCCCAATTCGCAGGAAATAAATGGACTCATCCCACCCTTAACTCTGGAATAAAAAGACAGTTGCACAGGACTGCACAAGAGCCAAATCCAAATTCACAGAGGTTTTATTAAAAACAGGAAAAGGTCAGTCCTCTTCCCCCAAAGGAATGTCCAGGGCTTGTCGGAATTATTACTCCAAGATAGTTTCTTTATTAAATTCACTGTGCAGGAATAGAAAGACAAGGCTGGGAGAACTAGAAAGACACAGAAAGTCTTAGTTTAGCCACAAACTAAATTTAATGCAAGATAAAGAGGAATCGTCATTCTCTTCACTGAGTCTACAAATCAGATATATTTTAAAAGGTAACCCTTAATGAACTGAGAAATCACATCATTAAAGAACCCATGAATGATAACTACATCATCTTTGCTCTTTCCTCCAAATAAAATAAGAGTGATACGCCAGATATGGGGAACCACCTCACCACAAAACAAGAACATGAAACAGTCATTTACTTTTTAACCTCTGCTCACTACTATTTAAAATCAAGGGTTAGTTAATGAATTAGTGTGAGTGAGTTTACAGATCTAGGGTGGCCCTGCACTGTCTCGTTTAGCAAACATTTTTCAACATGGGTGGTCACGGGGGAAAAATCTCAAGCCCAGATTCAGTGTCAACTTAAAAATGGATTCCTGAGACACCCCTGGCATGTGAATTACTTCTGTTTGTATTAATATTTGGAACGTGAGACAGAATGACACAGTCACTTGACATGATGCTCCAGCATTCCCTCCCCAGCACTTTTATCATTAAAATGATCATGTATTGGGCTTCCCTGGGGGCTCAGTGGCAAAGAGTCTGCCTGCCAGTGTAAGGGACATGGGGTTTGATCCTTGATTCGGGAAGATCCCACATGCCAAGGAACAACTAAGCCCATGAGCCACAGCTACTGAGCCTGTGTTCTGGAGCCTGGGAGCCACAACCACTGAAACCCACATGCCTAGAGCCTCTGCTCTGCAACAAGACAAGCCACTGCCATGAGAAGCCCACACACCGCAACTAGAGAAAAGCCCGCTCAGCAGCAAAGACCCAGCACAGTCAAAAATAAGTTTAATTAATTAATCAAATCATTTTTAAAAAATGACCATGTTATGAAAGCTGGGGCAGCAAGTGTGAGAGACTTTTACAAATGTGAAAGAAAATAAAGCAAAAAGCGGGATATATCTCCTCTGGTCTCCGCGTAGGTAACATCCCAGCTTTCAACAGCAAGGCTACATTTCGGTGGCAAAACACAGGGCACCGTATTCCCTTTCAGGGCCGTGAGAAGGGGTTGAGCCATCTGGTTTCTTTCCATTTCAGATCACATCCCTGGCAGAAAAGTCACCAGATCCACCATGATGCCCATTGCTCTGGATGCAGACCCAAAAATATTCCTTGTAAGGAGGTTAAAAAAATGAAAGCAACATCTGGCAGAGAAATCTCTTCTCAAGAGCTACAATCTAAAGGAAGAGTGGGATAGCAGAGGAGGGACATCCTGGTGGCTCGGTGGTAAAGTATCTGCCTGCCAATGCCCAGAGACACAGGTTCGATCCCTGGTCCAGGAAGATCCCACCTGCCATGGAACAATTAAGCCCCTGCACCACAACTATTGAGCCCATGCTCTGGAGTCAGAGCCACAGCTCCTGAGCCCACACACTGCAACTGCTGAAGCCAGTGCGCCCTCAAGCCTGTGCTCCACAACCAGAGGCCACCACAACGAGAAGCCCTCACACTGTAAGAGAGAGTGGCCCCAGCTCTGCACAAGCAGAGAAAAGCAAAGGGGAAGACCCGACACAGCCAAAAATAATAAATACAATTTTTTTTTTGTTAAAGGAAGAGTGTCATGGATTGAAGGGATTGAAGTCTTTCTTTTTGAGAAGCTGTTTACAAGCTGCTGCTAGTGTTTCGGGGGTAACAAGAGAGGAAGCTGGTTTGGAGCAGCAAAAACCTGGGAGAGACAAATCCCTCCCTTTGGTCTACAGTCTCAAATGTTGCTCGATATTCAAGACTTTGATGGCTTAGAAGTGAGAAGGTTGCCTGGTTTGGGTTGTTATTTCTTTCTCCGCTGGGCTTCTGATGGAGAGGTCGGTGAAACTAACAAGGCTACGGAGAGAAGGGAAGAAGGGCAGTGACATCGGAACAAACTCCCGCTGCTTGCTCAACCCTTCACCAGGCAGGTACCTGCGCCACCAGCTCTTAGCTCCCTCGGCTGAGACCTAACAGCGGGATCCGTCTTGGAAGAACATCTCATGTAAGGCTTCAGGGTCTAACATATCGTTATCCTGCCTTGCCTCCTCCTCCTCTAATGGGTTCTAGAAAAAGCCTAGGAGAGTGCCGTTTCAGCAGACAGGGAAAAGAGTGTTGCGACGCTTTACATAGTTATTTTTATATTTAATCCAAGAGCGAGAGAGGACTAGGCGACCCAGCTGACTCCCAAAAGCATTTTAGGAAGTTGGCAACAGAGCAGCCATCTCCTGCTCTCTCGGACTGTGTAGCAAGTAACCGGATCTGGGGTATAGATATGTTTGTCGAAGATATCAATAGTGCAGATAATTAAGTTAGCTGCAGCAAACCAGCTCCAGGCTTTGAAGTGTGGGCACAGTTGATGCGCTCACCTTTCCCTCACCTGAGAGGCTAAGCCTACAATCTCCTCACAGATGTTCACAATCTTGTGACCTTTGGTCCCCCTTCATTATCACATCACTGAGGTTACCTAACCCCGTAGGGCCAACCATAAAAAGAACTTTATAAACTGGAGAGTGGTGAATTCCTACCTTCAAAGACAGACTCCGCCTGGGTGAGAAGAACCTTCAGCTAGAGGAGCTGAAATTCTCTAGACTTCTCTCTGCTGCTGCGGAAAGGAAGGGAAGGGCATCACAGAGCAGAAAAGGATGTCTACTAACCCAGTGCTCCCCAAACGCTGAATTGTATGGGAATCCCACCAGGTGTTTCTAAAAATACAGGTAACTGGAGCCTACATTTAACACTAGAGATTCCTATTTAACACTCCGGCTAGAGGCCTGGAATCTGCATTTTCATGAGTACAGAGGTGAGCCTAAATGTGTAGTCCTTGGACCACAGTTTTTAGAAACCTAAGAACTGAGTGAGTCCAGTTTCTCAAGACTCTCAGAAGTATTACATGTATAGCAACACGTACATTAATGACCCAATAAGATCAGTATTACCCCAGAAACCACCAAACCCTTTACCCATTACATTTTGTGCTTTGTATATTTCACATTATTTAATCTTCACTATATATATAGATAGATAGATAAAATAATTTGATCCATTTTACAGTCATTCTTTACTAACTCAGCTATGAGGGAAGCCCATACAATCATATACATACACACACACACACACACACACACACTATAATTTGATCCATTTTACAGTCACAGAAACTGGGCAATGGTAATTTGATTCAAGGTCACAAGCTAGTGAGTAAATGGTTAAGAAGCCACCTTGCAGTATAGGGAACACAGGTTCTATCACTGGTCAGGGAACTAAGATCTCACATGTTGCAGGGGAAATAAACTCATATGCGGCAACTAGAGAGTGTGTGTGCAGCAACTAAGACCTGATGCAGCCGGGGAGGGGGGTGTGTGTGTGTGTGTGTGTGTGTGTGTGTGTGTGTGTAAAATACTATATGAAGTGGCCAAGTCTCTACTGTACCCAGTCTCTCTATAGACTCCCCAAACTTGAATATATCCTTACTGTGTTCTATTTGGGGTTTAAAGGAGTCAACCACTGAACTGCCACTTTCCCCCAGTTCTAGTACCAGGCCTTTTACAATAAGAGAAAAGCAGAGGCGTTTCAACTGCTACTAGAAAGATACATAGCCTAGAATAGCTATTTGTGCCCCATAAATACTGCTGCTCAGAATACTGATATATTTCCAGTTATTTGTGATGTTTTCCTTTTCATTTTTTTATGACAACTGAAATTTAATACAACAGGCCAGTTTGGCAAAGGTAAGCTGTGTAGCTATGCCCAACTTAACTCCCTGGACTCAGAACCCTCAGAAGGTGTGAAAGCAGCAAATCTAGATAACTTCCCAATTCTCCCAGAAGCCCCCGCTGGGAATATGACTCCTGACATGGCATTTCCAGGGAAAATTCCATGTTAAATGTATTCTTGGAGACTCTCCCATGAGACTTGCCCAGAGAAATTGTTTTGTTTTGTTTTGACATGTGAGATTTTAGTGTATCAAACCCACCTTGATGTTGAAATTTTAAAGGGAGAGAAATGAGACAGAGAACAGTCAGAGAGAAGGTTACGGCCTCAAGGGTGAGCAACCGCTTCCTGACAATGGATATTCACTCTCCATCAGTTACACACAACCAGATCAGTTCTGTTGAGGAACGGTTGGTTATTAGAGAGGAAAAGACCGACAGGCATGGAACCAGGTGCAGGCTTGGCAAGCAGAGAGTTATAAACCCTTTTTCTTTTTCCTCTCTCTAGAAGCAAATATAAACTTGCTTTATGATGCCAATCCTAGTTTCCCAGAGAAGTGCTTTGGCAATAACAGCCCAAGAGAATAAAAGCTTGAGCAACCAGGGGCATTTAGAGCAATAAAGCCTTCTTCTTCCCACACATATTGTTGCCAGGGCTGCCACGTCTCTGTCTCACACATTTCCTACCAGGAGCTCGCCTTATTCTTACAGAGTCAAGCATGGCGGTGTCTGAGTACTGAAGGGCATGGTCGTGGTACCTCCTCGGTGGAGTTGTGTTGAGGATCAGCTGAATCAGTATATGGGAAGATGCTCTGGACAGTACCTGGTACACAGCAAGCTCTTCATGAGTCGTAGCTATGATATCATAGGATGGTGGCTGTTACATGTATTGACAGTTCAATAGCCACAATGCACATCCCAAATATTTTTAAAGTAAATATTTGACTTGTTTTTTTAAAGCAATTATATGACATCCAAAATCACTGTGGACAGTGACTACATCCACAAAATTAAAAGACGTTTGCTCCTTGAAAAAAATAACTATGACAAACCTAGATAGTGTATTAAAAAACAGAGACATCACTTTGCTGACAGAGGTCCTTATAGTCAAAGCTATGGTTTTTCAAGTAGTCATGTATGCATGTGAGAGTTGGACTATAAAGAAGGCTGAGCACTGAAGAATTGATGTTTTCGAAATGTGGTGCTGGAGAAGACTCTTGAGAGTCTCTTGGACAGCAAGGAGGTCAAACCAGTTAATCCTAAAGGAAATCAACCTTGAATATTCATTGGAAGGACTGGAGCTGAAGCTGAAGCTTTAGCTACCTGATTCAAAGAGCCAACTCATTGGAAAAGACTCTGATGCTGGGAAAGATTGAGGGCAAGAGACGAAGGGGGTGACAGAGGATGAGATGGTTAAATGGCATCACTGGGTCAATGGACATGCTGCTGCTGCTGCTGCTGCTGCTAAGTCGCTTCAGTCATGTCCGACTCTGTGCGAACCCATAGACAGCAGCCCACCAGGCTCCCCATCCCTGGGATTCTCCAGGCAAGAATACTGGAGTGGGTTGCCATTTCCTTCTCCAATGCATGAAAGTGAAAAGTGAAAGTTAAGTTGCTCAGTCGTGTCTGACTCTTATCAACCCCATGGATTGCAGCCCACCAGGCTCCTCTGTCCATGGGATTTTCTAGGCAAGAGTACTGGAGTGGGCTGCCATTGCCTTCTCAATGGACATGAGTTTGAGCAAACTCCACGAGATGGTGAAGGACAGGGAAGCCTGGCATGCTGCAGTTCAGGGGTCACAAAGAGTAGGACACAACTTAGTGACTGAACAACAAAATGACTTGTTTGTATTTTTCATACTTATTCTACATCCCATGGGGAAAATTCTAATCATGAAATCATCCATTTATAAATAAAATCTGAAAATGTTAAAGCAACCTACTTTCTCCCTTACCTTTAAAATTCTGGAAAAGCAAGGCTTTTTGATCTCAATATTGTTGACATTTGAGGTTGAATAATTCCGTGTTGTATAGAGAGTTTCCCTGTACATTGAATGGTGTTTAGCAGCATCTGTGGTGTTTACTCATCAGATGCCCAAAGCACCCTCTTCCCAGTTGAAATAATCAAAAATGTCTACAAACATTGTCCTTTAGGGTTCAAAACTGCCCTTGGCTGAGAACCACTGGTCTAGAGTCATTCTGAAACAGACAAGTAAACTACAGACACAGGTTCTCTAAAATATGCCTAAAACGTAAGATGGTGTGTCCCTACTGGGGATTTCACTCATGCTACAAATAGCGCTTTACTAGCAGTGAAGTGAAACCCAAAGCCTGACAGGGATGGTGAGATGCTTACCCACTAACAAGCTATGGTGAGCAAAACAGTCCAAACTTCTTCACTTATGCAAACTCAACATTTAATTTTCTGCAAGATTACCCACAATAATTACAAAGTTTCTATAACCCAGCCTCAAAAGCTTGAAACTCTGAGATCCATAAGAATTGATCTTTTATCTTTTACCTCTGCTGTGCACTGTGTCTATGTAACATAGCAGATGAGTGAAAGCAATGTTGTCCTCTAATTTCTAGAAGTAAGAAAGTGAAACTTTACCAAATTAAATTATTAAATAATCCAGTGGAGAGATATAGAGAATAAACCTCTAGTGTACAAACATTTTGATTTTAAGCATGCAGCTTTCAACTGAACAATTTTTTTGTCCATATGATAATAATAGTTTGACATTCTAAAAGGAATGCTGAAATATTAGCCGGTAGCTGCCGGTTAAAGATGGTTTGAGGCCAAAAAGCTGACATCTCTGGGACACCAGTGTGTTCACTCTGCCAGTCACATACAGTACTTTTGAAGCATTAGCAATAGCTTGAATGGACTTCCTACCAGGAATCTGTGGTCAAATGCTGACTAATGCCAGATCAACTTGAAGAGTTCGGAGCCATTATAAAATATGTAAGTACTCTGACATAGTCTGAGAACGAAGACAAACCAAGAAATTCACACTATTACCAGAACTGGGTTAGGATCTTACTGACCAGGGATAAGAAAAATAGAGCTCAAATGAGAAATAACACACATTCTTTCCACTTTCTAATATCCACATGACTTATAAGGTTTCATTCCAAAGCGGGGGGGATGGCACCCATATTTTAACTAAATATCAGGCCAAGGCAGTTTTATCCGAAGGGTATTAATTGCTCTGGTGAAGGAATGTTGCACCGTCCACTCACACACTGGATCTCATTTACTTGTTCCTTCATGTTTAAGATGCTATTACTGTCCTGGATTATGCTCCTACGATAGGGTGAAGTGGGCGCGGCATTGAATGACCAGGAACTAAGTGTGCATGTACAAGGTCATTTCTGTTTTGCTTAGAGCTGCCTCGATTCCATCTGCTGAGAAGGTGACAATATATCTTCACTCCAGTGCCTGACCTAAGAGATGAAAGTCTGGGGACTGAGGCAGGGAGAAGTCACCAGCATCCTGTATGAGCCATGCAGGGGGGACTCCTCTTCCCCTGTCCCCTAGCCTTCATCTTTGTTGTTGCGTCGCTAATTCATGTCTCACACTTTGCGACCCCATAGACTGTAGTCCGTCAGGCTCCTCAGTCCATGAGATTTCCTAGGCAACAATACTGGAGTAGGTTGCCATTTCCTCCTCCAGTGGACCTTCCTGACCCAGCAATCAAACACGTGTCTCCCAAACTGCAGGTGGATTCTTTACTGCTGAGCCACCTGGGAAACCCCAGCCTCATCTTTAGTTGAGGACAAAAATCAGAATCTTTGCACCATCCTGTTGCCACTGGTACCACACCCACCACAGAAACAAACATCACAAGTTATTTCTTCTCATATTCTCAGGGCTGTTTTTTTCCCATCTTTTTTCCCCTTTCTAATGCCCTTGCCAATCGGTTTTCAGTCCTACCCCACACCAGCCCTCTCTCTGTCAAGACTGGAATTGCTAAGAGGTAGAAGCGATCTAGATCTAGATGTCAGAAGACTCGGTTTTGAGCCTTCCACTCTCTTTTTAACAGTGTCCCTCTGAACAAGCCACTTAGTCTTGCCAAGTTAACTTAGCTATCAAAGGGAAATGATAATTTGTGACTTCATAAACTTTCACTACACAAATATCATGTGTTACTAGAAGAAATACTTAAAGCTATAATGGGTCATTCTGCATGTTATTTCAGTGGACCTGGTAAGAAAACAATTATTTATCGACAAGCACAGTTATTCTCAAGCAGCTTTCCTCAAAGCTGGCCAGATGGCTCCATGACTTTCTAAGGGAAAAGGTGAAATGCCATCACATTTACCTGCTTTTAATCTTCCTTTTCTACCTTCATCATTTAAACACAGAAAAAGCGTTATTGGGCAGTTACCAGATTTTCCCCTGGGAAGGAAAAAGTTTTCCCAGTGGCCTAACTTTAGGGATTCTGTTTAAACTGATTGAGAAGCTGGTCTGACCTTGGCATTAACCTTGGAAATTACGAAGCTTTCCACATTTGCCTCTTTCCACCGTACCTGGACTGCCTCTCATTTCTCACACAACAGTTTGAGACCTCCCTCTTTTCCTGGCCCCCTGTACTTAACAAAAATCCACATCTTCAAAACAAGCATGCAGAGCAGAAAGTACTTCTTAGAAGGGAACTCCATCTGCCTTACAAACAGAGTGCCAGTCGGACATATCGTGGGAGCAGCAGGCAACTGTCTGGGGAAGAGACCATAGCATATGGTGGACCCCGGGAGGCTAAAGCACAAGAAGGCACGGGATTCTCTCCAGTGCCCAGCCTGGATTCTAGAGGAAGTGAGAACGTTGTGAACTACAGCCCTGACGTCATTCCTTGAAGATCAGGAATGGCCTTCCAAACTTGAAGTCAAGAGAAAAACCTTCAGGGAAGGGTCAACCTCTCTTTCCACTTCGAAGAAAGAACCTCATTATGTACACAGGTGTGATTCTTCCATCTATGTGTCTTCAAGTTCTTAGAAGCTGATTAACTGATAACCGTACCAATTAGAAGAGCTCATCACAGGAAAGAGAAGAGTCTTCTTCTGGAGGGTCAAAAACCAGAGGACTTTCATATCTGCTATCAACTCTATGATCTTAGGGAAATAATTTAACTTCTGCATAACTCCTTTTCTTCATCTGTATAATTAGGAAGAAAGTGTCACTGACAACCCACAAGGTTTTTTTTTTTTTTTTTGGAAAATCAACTCAGTAAAGAAGTAAAAACCTAATTTTAAATAAAAAGCATTAAATATTTAATAATATTTTTAAACATCTTGTCTTCTGCATATGAATTAATCTAACTTATGTCTATAGCTGCAAAAGCACAAAGGGACTTTGGAAAGTCTTTGTGTTCACATCTGTAAAAGCTAAAAGATGATTCTAACATTATTTGTCTGCATGTCAGTATACCTATGTTTCTTTCTCTTCAAGTGTCTATATCTTTGTATGAATCTTTCTGTCTCAAAAGGCAGAATAATGTAGCAGGAGAGTGCCCTGGATGTAAAGATAGAATACATAGAGTAAATCCCAAGTCCATTATTTCTGGTTGTGTTGCTTCGGACAAAATAGCGTCTAAAATGAGGATGATGATTCTGGATCATCTACCTCCATGATTGCTTGAGTGTTAAATGATAGCCATGGTCTCTGCCACCTCTCTCTCTCTCTCTCTCTCTCTCTCTCTCTCTCCCCTCTTCCTCCTTTTCTTCCTCTTCATTATTCATTACCCTATTCCACCACTGCCTCTTATCTCTTCCTGTCCTTAAGATCAAGTTAAAGTATATTTCCAGATTTTTCTGATTATCGAGTGAATAAAATAAATTGCTTTTTACCGTGATCATCTTCCCTGTTTCTGGTTTGAGTCTCCTGAATGTCCTCTGTGTATATGTGTATTAGTCACTCAGTCATGTCCAGCTCTTTGTAACCCCATGGACTGTAGCCTGCTGGGCTCCTCTGTCCATGGAATTCTGCAGGCAAGAATACTGCAGTGGGTTTCCATTCCATTTTCCAGGGGATCTTCCCAATCCAGGGATCGAACCCAGGTCTCCTGAACTGTGGGCAGATTCTTTAGCATCTGAGCCACCTGGGAAGCCCCTGAATGTCCTAGAAGAAATATATTTCATGATTATTGGGTCTCTTTCATTCCAGAAAATACACGTTTTCCACCAACCCTGCAAACTGTCTTCGACTTAGTGAGCAGTGTAGGGGAGATATGTATAGAAGATTATAAATTGGAGGCTTTTGTCTGTCACTCACTAGCTAGGCAAGTTCTATTACCTCTTGTAGGCTCCATTTTCTCATTTATAAGATGCAAGTAACACTATCTATTTCAAAAGAATAATGGGAGAATTAAATCAATTATGATACCATTTAAAACACATGGCATAATGCCTTTTTAAATGGTAAGTACACAATAAAGAACAGCTTTTATTATGTTAAAACTAAAACACAGTTTTATTATTAATGATACCATGGTATTAATAGTGGTGATTTTTTTCAGCGGGAATCTTAAAGGTAGGACGCTGCCCCATCAAATAGCTTAGAGACAAAAACTTCTAAGAATTGCTAACACTTACTGTGTGCTAGACATTTTTCTTACTATTAATACTTTCCAGGTATTAACTCAGTTGTTTCCTAGGTCATCATGGTTCATGAGTGGTTGATTCAAGGCTCAAACCCATGAGTTCAGGACTAGGATGTAAAGTATCTTTCAAAATGCTAGGAAAGATAGCATCTTCTAGACCAACCAAATTGCTAGTAATTTGTTACCAGTAACAAAGTACTGAGGGCTTTTCTGGTGGGGCAGTAGTAAAGTATTCGCCAGCAATGCAGGAGACATGGATTCAATCCCTGGGTCAGGAAGATCCCCTGGAGAAGGAAATGGTAACCCACTCCAGTGTTCTTGTCTGAAGACAAGAGAAGAACAATGATAACTACCCCAGTGTCCAGTGGGTAGTCTCATGGACAGAGGAATCTGGCGGGCTATAGTCCACAGGCTTTCAAAGAGTCAGACACAACTTAGCAACTGAACAATGACGACAAAGTACTGAAGCCTGCTTATGATTTTCTTTCTAAACTTTTTCACTTATATTGGAGTATAGCCAATTAACAATACTGTGATAGTTTCAGGTGGATAGCAAAGGGCCTCAGCCATATATATAAATGTATCCATTGATTTTCTTTTTAATTTAAACGAGTGTAGATACAATGGCATAACTCTTGCTCACCACCATTGTGATTTCCTCTCTACAGTAGGAAAGGAAGCAGTGTATCCAAACTAAAGCTTTAGGACTTGCTTATAGCCCTGGGTTCATCTGTGGTATGAGGACCTCAGGTGCATCAGCATTCGTATCTTTTCATCACTACCATTACCATGATCATCATCACCACCGTGTTACTATTTATTGATCATTCTATGCCAAGCATGGGCTTTTCCTTGATGGCTCAGTGTTAAAGAATTCACTTACCAGTGCAGGAGATGTGAGTTTGATCTCTGGGTTGGGAAGATCTCCTGGAGAAAGAAATGGCAACCCACTCCAGTATCCTTTCCTGGAAAATCCCATGGACAGAGAAGCCTGACAGGTTAGAGTCCATGGGGTCACAAAGAGTCAGACACAACTCAGCAACTAAAGAACAACACCAACAAGCATTCTTCATATATATTTTTCTGCATGTGTTAAAGCAGAAAAAAAAAATGTTGAAAATCTTTGAGCTACACATTTCCAGATGCCTTCTGAAGACTTTCCTCATAATTCTACCCTACAGGACTCCACCACCAACCTTGAAAAGAAAAGAGGAATGACAGTAATATTTACTGATATCTATCTTGTGTCAAGCATAAGATTAGGGACTTTCCATACATAATCTTATTTAATCTTCACAACAAACATAAAATATAAGCATTATATTTACTGCTTAGTTTTTGTCACTGATTTTTTATTATTTTAATCTCAGATGTACAATGAGAAAAATCACAGCTCAGAATGACTTGGTATCTTTCTCAAGGCTCACTGAGCTTCTAAATTACAGCTTGAGGATTACAACTAGATGTATATGTCTCTTTTGAGTAAAATCTTTAAAATAGCCTTACCATTTACGAAACTGGCTTGTTTTCTTCCAGTGTAATACAAACTCTCTCTTTTTTGGTCTGTTCACTGGAAGGCAGGAGCCCTTAAAAGAGTGCCAGCCTGAGAATCAGAAATCCCAGGTTGTAGCCCTGGCTGTACAACTCACGGGTTGTGTGACTCTGGAACAGTCATTTATCCATTTAAAATGAACCATCTCCAGCTCTAATTCTACACACTACAACTGCCTGAAAGTAGATACCAGACACCCGTCATCACACACATGATACCAGTTCTAACTGCAGGCTTTCTCTCTCCCCTTGGAAGAGAAGATTATGGAGAGGGACCTGCTGCACAAGAGCATTTGTTGATCAGACCACCAGACAAGGGCGGTTAAGGAGGAGGTTGGCTGGGAAGTGTGAGAAAGTCATCCACCTTACAGCTGTCCTGGCCTGAATACTACCATGGATAAACAAGAGTCCCTCTCTAGAGAATCCTGCTGGCATCTCGTCTTCATTCCTTTCTGGAAAAAAAAAAAAAAATCCATATCCCTGTGAAGAATGTATTGCCTTCGACACACAACTGCCAAAAACCCAACTGTAGGCAAAATCCATCTGACAAAAATCCCTTAACTGCTTTGATTCAGTTCTTAAAGGAGATTAGTGGTTGGAAGGTCACAGAGAAGCCAGCCTACTGCACACTGCAGCCTGGGGTTTCAAAGCTCTTACTACTAAGGGGATCTCCGTACCTCATGCCCCTTCCCTCCAGGCCGTTTAATCAATGAATCAACAAATAGTTACCGAACGAGGCTTCCCTGGAGTCTGCAGGTCACTTTAGATGTGCCTCTCCATTTCAATAGCAGGAGAAAGAAAAACAGATTTTTCTGACTCTTCTTAAAGTTTCCATTTATAAAACCAGGACTAACATGAAAAGACTGTGGGTCTCTTCTCCCTCTTTTCCTCTTCCCTTGAACCCTTCTGATCCACAAAGAAAAAGAAAATGCTATGGAGTTGAGAGAATAGTAAGAGATAAAAGGAAAGAAGGGAGGAAGGAGAGACAGGAGGAGGTAAGGAAGGAAGGAAAGAGGTGGGGAGACAGACAGGAAGCAGAGAATCAGAAGCTTAGATTTCAGGAAGGTCAAAGGACACAGCAAACATGTAGACAATCTTCTCAAGATAAACCACAATGGAAAAGAATATGTAAAAAAAAAAATATATATATATATATATATGTATAACTGAATCCTTTTGCTTTACAGCAGAAACTAACACAACACAATAAATAAGCATTCTTCAATAAAAAATTTTTTAAAGAAATATCTCTTTGGTAGCATGTAACTTTCATGTTTACTACCCTGTGAGTTACTACTGCTCTTTAGCAGATGTGATTATCTTTGAGAACTAGTTACCGCTAGTTTTAAGCTTTTAGGATTGATGTAGTGATGAAGGTCTTATAATTCTAGGTGTTTTTCTGCTCTCAGCTCTGGCAACAGAATCACAGAGAAAACACTCACATTGCCTCAAATACCCACAGTATCAGAAATCAGAAATACACACACCAAAAATACATAAATAATTTTCTAAATAATTTGCACAGAAATGAAAAACTACCTGGCAAAAAGATATTACTCTGGGCCTACAGAAAATGTTATGCTAAAAAAACTACACTAGGTTACAAACTAAATCACCATCTCCCAAGTGATGATCAGTTACTGATGTACAACCATCACTAGAGCAGGACCGGCCCATGATGTGACTATTGATCTCTGACTCAACACTTAGAGCAGGATTCTACTTCACCAAATGTTTCCTCAATCAAAAATAATAATGAAACTAGGAACAGCTTATGAAGCACTCACCATATGCCAGACATGGTGGAAAATACCTTCTATGCATCAGCTCAGTTAACCCTTTCACCTGCCATTGAGCGGGCCTGACCCTCCTTAGTCTACAGAGGACAATGCGTCCGACAGAGAGGTGAAATCACTTTGCTCCAATTCTTAAGCACAGTGATCAGGTCCAGAACAAAATCTCCAACCCAGGTCTCACTCCACGGGTTGTGCTTCTAACCACCTTGTAGCTGACACTTTACTCCTGTTCTTTGGTGTAGGGAATCAAAGCTGGGAAAAGTAAAAATACTGTATTTCATTATCATTTATCCCCTCACCAAGACTTGGNCCAACCCAGGTCTCACTCCACGGGTTGTGCTTCTAACCACCTTGTAGCTGACACTTTACTCCTGTTCTTTGGTGTAGGGAATCAAAGCTGGGAAAAGTAAAAATACTGTATTTCATTATCATTTATCCCCTCACCAAGACTTGGTGTTCCCCTGGCAGCTTCAAATTGCTCCTTTCCCTCACAACATGAAAGACTACAGTTTCTTCTTTCCTTTCTTTAAATAAGCAAACCTAGTATTAGAAGAGCTAGCAAACCATGAAGCTATAGACAACCATAACATTCGAAAGAACTCTTCAGTCTAAGCATGTGATGAGACACTCCAACATCTTAAAAAGCTCATTAAAAAAAAAAGTTTAAATATAAGAACTGTGTTTCCACTCATGGGCCTAAACAAAGAGTCCACTTTCTTAAAAGTGGACTTTGATAAAACTCCTGAGTGGATACAGAAAAGACTGATGCTCTGTTATCTTACTGAACTTCTAAATTACAACCCCCAAGCTTTTTTTCATGTGCTGATGGGGTCTATTGTAGTGAAGCCATTAATAGAAAAATAAATAGCCCAAATTCTATTATTCAATATGACATCTCTACATGTACAACAATGCATCTATTCAGAAGTATCTGTATGATACAAGGAGGTAAGATATACATACAGCATGCTCTTTTGTTCCAAGATGATACGATGATTTCTACCATCTGTGCATAGGCCAGTTCGAGTCTATTTCACCTTGAGACATAGCACACATAGAGACAGACCTTTCCTCAGGGTGCCCAGGATTTTCCAACACAGTGACTCTGAACCCCTTCATTCCTGCACACTGGGTACCAGCCAGGACCACCCTCCAAATCTGGCTTCTAAGTGTCCCCTTTCCCCCCACCTCTGAAGACTAGAGTTTGTTCTTTCATTTCCTTTAACAAACACAGCTGAGATTCGTACCAAACACACCGCAAGGGTAGCACTTAACACATATACAGTGTTAACGATTCCTGGTTGAAGGCAAATGTATGAATCTACAACCATGCGCACGTCCAGAAACCACTTCTATCAGAGAAATGCAAATCATATCGCAAAGGCGCGTCCTTGTAGAACTCAGCAAAGGTCTGCCTGGACTCCAACCTAGAGGTTAGACACGGCGCTTCTCCCAGAATCTGCCTGTGCTCATTACCATATTGCAGGAGTGGCTTCCAAAGCCAAGAACAGTTTCAGAAAGGCCAAGGTTCTCAAATAATCCAGAGATTTAGGAAGGCAGAGAAAAGACAGTGGCATCACATAAAAGCCAAGGAACAAAATGACCTATTCCTCCTGCATCAAAGCTTGAGGACTTCTAGAGCACACTTTTAGCACGACCTTCCATGGAGGAAGCCTAGGAAGACACAGATGTCCTTTGGGTTTCTAAAACGAAGGTACTTACTGTGAAAACCCACCAGTCACCACGCTTTGCCCAGCATGACAGTGGTCACCCTTCTCCATGGAAGCACAGCCTGGGACCCACCAAGTTTGTGTAGCTGTCTACTTGGATTGCTTGGGAATACGCGAGGGGGGAGAGGGGGACAGGGTGGGCAAGGTGGGGGAGAAAAGACGGACTTTCCCTTTAAAACCGAACAGAAGCTGATCCCAAATCACATGACCTTTTACCGTAATTTCTATTAAAATCATTTCATGTCTGGTTGCCTCTGCTCTCCTGGCTCATTTGTATTGTTTACAACAAGTCATTGCACTGGCAGTGAGTGGGGGCTGAATCCATGGTTACCCGTTTTTACATTCACTAGTTAAATGGAATGCAGTCCTGCTGTGGGTTTCAGGGAACCAGCTCTTAAGAAACCACAATCCAGCTATCAATCAGCCTAATCGGAGAGAAATTAATCTTATAAACCCAAGTATTGGTACATATTAAAAATTGATGGCAAAGGGGCACGGGCTTTTTATTGGTTGGAGTTACAAAAGTGGCCAAGCTGACATTCGACTTAGAGCTTCAGAGTATTCGGTCTGAGGTCTCCATCTGACAGCTGTACACGTTGTGCAGCTAAACAGCTTTCAAGAGTAACACGACCACCCTTGAAAATAAATCCTCCTTTCCCCCACCCCCACCCAATTTTGTGAGCATTTCCTTCACCTGGTTGCTCTTAGGATCCAAAGAGTGCCTGAACAACAGTTCAACTAGACTGCAAACCAGCAAAGTAACTTAACCAGATACACACAAGCCAGTAAAACATCACACCGACAGCCTTGGGTAGGATTCAATTAAGACAAAAACCCCAGTGGAATGCTCTTTATGAGTAAATTAAAACTGCAAACTAATATGTTTCATTGAGAACAAGGACGGTCCAAATTCATTCTACTGTCCATGAATTTAGGTGGTTAATTCTTCTAAAAACATTCCGCAAAGCAAACTTGTTTCTCAATATGGACATGCTCAGCAATTGTCATTCCTAATCAAAATTTACAAGTTTTCTAGCTTAATGCCCACCATCATCATCCCACAAGTCACATCTCCACGCTAAATGAGAACAGCAAATAGTTAAAGCTAACATATTACAACCCCATCTACTGCAAAGTCACTGTATCAGAAGCGAGAATTGATTTGTTTCCTCAGAACGAATGGAAAATGAATGTAACAAAACGTCAGAAAAATCCCTCCTGCACTGCTAATCGGATATTGTATAATGGTTGATTGCAGCTCTGCCCTGTCCGCTCGCTGCCTAAATCGTACATACTTACACGTTCTGGGCTCTTCCAAGAGTTTGGTGCAGTTTCAAGGACAAATGTCTTAAGGAAGCCTCTCTACTGTGCAGCAGGGAGTCTAGCGCGGATCTGATGACAAGAGCGCGGTGCTAAATCTGACAACAGAGAAGGAAACTTCCTGCATGGAGAGGAGATCTTGGAAAGTCTCGGGGTTAAAAAGGCTGCTTTGAATGTGCTGGGTGATCTGCTCCCTGGCTGTGTACACACAGTAGCAGCTGATCTGTGTTTGCAGCCCTGCAGAAAGGAACCTTTACTGAAAACCAATGGTATCACATTTCAGCAGAGCTGGTGCCAAGGGCTGGAGAGCAGAACCACCTTTGACAACTTCACACAATTCAACCCAGCAGACTTACCACAGGTCACAGAGGAGCGTACAAAGCATCTCTCCCCTCCCACCCCATCCCAGGTTTCACCTCGAATAGGTTAGCGCAGTTCCTTGGGCATCTAAACACTGTCACCAGCTCGACTCTGCCAACAGTACAAGGTATTTCCTGGACTTTTATTAAATATAGTCCCCAGTCCCTGCTGTCCTGACCTACCGTGAACTGTATTTTTATAGAATTTTTTTTAATGAACCCTAATTTTTAAGAGGCACGGCTCTCTGTTACACAAAACTTCATATCCACGGTGGGTTACTAATCCCGTGTTGAGTATTTCACGCTCCCTGGATATTCCTCACAAATAAACCGAGGAAAAATAAATCAGGATTGGAGACCTGGGTACCCAATTCCAAGTTCAGAAGTCAGAGTTATCAAATTTCTGTTTGGTTGGGGGCCATCTTTTTTACTGTTGATTCTAAACTGGCCACAACTGTAAAACTTCACTCCAGGTGAACCTACTAATAGAATAGGGCTCTTGGGATTTTAGGATCAGGCAAGCAGAGTACGAATATGCTGTTTGGTGCAGCATCACCTTCTTTACCACCCTACGTTGGAGGAGAATGGAGATTCTAGATCTTGCCAGCTCCAAGAGGGAAAGTGAAGAGAGTGTAAGAGATAGAGGGGGTTTAGGGGCAGGTTGCTGGCTGCTGGGGCAAACATAGTCCAAGTCACTGGTTAACCACCTCAGTATCTGTGTGTGCCTCAGTGTCCTTCCTGATGACAAGTCTAGGCTATGGTATATTACATGGTCTTTTCTCACAACTGCACATCTGACTTCAAAGGGTAGAAATCAGGGCTGACAGTTTAACCAAAGGCCATGTTCAATGCATCAGGAAGCACAGGGAAGTGTCCACCTGCTCCTCTGAAAGCTGGCCCATAACCTGCCTGGGCACCCAGTCAATTACCCAAATCTTTTTCTTTTCATTTTGTTCATTTCTTTTCATTTGTTCAGATGTAATGGTCATTCCCTACCCTGTAATGTAACGACAGCTTCCTATCCTGACCCGACTACTTTCTACCTACTTGAGATTGAGTTATTTAAAATCTTGAACTTCTGATTCTTCACCTATGAAATGGAAAGAGTATATCTACCATTCAAGATTACTGGGAAGATTTAGAGAATAATATAGGTCAAGGGCTGACCCTAGGTGCCTGATATGCATGTATTTATCAGCATTTACTGTGCCCCCTCAGAATGAGGCCCAGGGCCAGAATCAGGGGTACAGGTCAGCCGAGACATGACCCCTACTCTCAGGCGCAATGCTTCCAGTGTCTTTCCTTTCCTCCTGCACTGTGTGCTGTCTCCATCATACACCAAAAACAGTTTTCAAATACTCAGTCCCATTTGATTCTATGATAATCCTATAAAACAGATGAAACTATGCCTATTTTGAAAGTGGGAAAACCATGGCTTAAAGGGGTGAGAGTCGCGCAGCTAGTGAATAACAGCTGGGGACTTCCCTGGTGGTACAGTGGTTAAGAATTTACCTTTCAATTCAGGGGACACAAGTTCAATCCCTGGTCAGGGAACTAAGATCCCACACGCTGCAGGGCAACTAATCCCAAGAGTCAGAACTGGAGAAAGCTGCACACTGCAACAAAGACCCAGCCCAACCAAAAAACAAAACAAAACCTGTAGCCCAAACTTCAATCCAAGTTCTGATTCTGTCACCATACATATGAATTTGTCACATAGCATTCATTTTCTGCACAAATCTATATTGTATTGTTACCTTAACAGTTTTATGTGCATTATTGTATTTCCCTAAAGATAGTGTTGGAGAAGAAAATGGCAAGCCACTCCAGTATTCTTGCCTGGAAAATTCCATGGATAGAGGAGCCAGTCCATGCGGCTCAGGCCAGGCTACAGTCCATGTGGTCACAAAGAGTTGGATACTACTGAGCAATGAGCAAAGATAGTGTAAATCTTTAAAGAGAGACTTAAAATTATTTTCTAGTCTCTTAACAGACCTAGCCTGACACTAAACATATTATGTGTTTAATATATTTTCCTAAATGTAAAAGAAACTCAAGCTGGGTTCATTTACTCCCTATGATCACTCTCATAGGAAGCCATAGCTTCTCAACAAATAATGGTTGGGAGGTTCTTTGTTGCCTTCCAGTGTCTGTGCTATATCTTCATGACAGCTAAGTTGCTTTAGTCGTGTCTGACTCTGTGTGATGCCATGGACTGCAGCCCGTCAGGCTCCTCTGTCCATGGGATTCTCCAGGCAAGAGTGGGATGCCATGCCCTCCTCCAGGGGATCTTCCCAATCCAGGGATGGAATCCACATCTCTTATTTTACCTGCATTGGCAGGTGAGTTCTTTACCACTAGTGCCATCTAAAAGCCCATGCTATGTCTTTGCTGCTAAGTCGCTTCAGTCGTGTCCGACTCTGTGCAACCCCATAGATGGCAGCCCACCAGGCTCCCCCATCCCTGGGATTCTCCAGNGTCTTTCCCATTCTGTTGGTTTCCTCTATTTTTTTGCATTGATCGCTGAGGAAGGCTTTCTTATCTCTTCTTGCTATTCTTTGGAACTCCGCATTCAGATGCTTATATCTTTCCTTTTCTCCTTTGCTTTTTGCTTCTCTTCTTTTCAGACAGCCAGTTTGCCTTTTTCCCCCCATCCTCATTACTGGGAAGGAAATTCCTTGTACTTACTTGTACATTCCTTGTACTTACTTGTACATTACTACATTTGTAAATATTTCAAGGGTATTTCTAAGGGATACACTGTTTTTACAAACAACCAGAATTTCATTTAGCACCTTAAAAATAATCATTCCTACCATCAAATTTTCTGTCCTTCCACCTCTCTTTTTTATAATTTATTTTAAAGGAATATTTATTTATTAGGCTGCACTGGGTCTTAGTTGAGGCACGCAGGAGTCTTTTGGGATCCTTCGTTGTGGTACCCAGACTCCAGCTTGGCACGTGGGCTCTGCAGCATGGGCTCAGTAGTATTGGGGCAGGGTCTTAATTGCTCCTTGGCATATAGATCTTATTTCCCCGACCAGGGATTGAACCTTCGTTCCCTGCCCTGCCAGGTGTGTTCTTAACTGCTGGACCACCAGGGAAGTCCCGAGGGTTAAACATTATTAATTGCAATGATTATTAACGGATCCACTGAACTTGCATTCTAAGGACTCTAGGGCTCTGAGCATGAAAATAGCTATACTTTTTGGGTGCCTTCTTTCTGCTTCCCGGATTGTGCTAGTGGTAAAGATCCTCCCTGCCAATGCTGGAGACGTAAAAGATGCAGGTTTGATCCCTGGGTCAGGAAGATCCCCTGGAGGAGGGCATGGCAACCCACTCCAGTATTCTTGTCTGGAGAATCCCATGGACAGAGGAGCCTGGCGGGCTACAGTTCATGNCACACAATAGGTGCTCCACAATTGTTCAATGAATAAACTGGTATCAAGGGAGAGCATTTGCCTGCATCTGTTCCCATTCCACGAAGTCTTGAGCTTATCTGGGAAATAGAAACAGCAGGGCCAGCCTTCCTGGGAGGCTCTAAGCTATACAGCACAGGTGCAGTGCCTAGAGGGGCTTCCCTGGTGTTGCTAGTGGTAAAGAGTCCGCCTGCCAGTGCAGGAGGCACAAGGGACACAGGTTTGATCCCTGGGTCAGGAAGATCCCCTGGAGCAGGAAATGATAACCCACTCTGTATTCTTGCCTGAAGGGGTCTCTCTCAGAAAACTCCTCCATTTACTGTTTATTAAGCTACTTTACTGTACAGTTAGTATGAAGGAATAAAGTATGTCACTTCCTAATCATATGAAAACATAAAATACAAAACTGCCCCTCTCTCCAAAACATATAACACTGATTTCATCTGCCATCGATGTACTTTTATTCTTTGTTAAATTTTTGTTTATAATTTCAAATATAAAGAAATTGAAGAATGAACCCTCATATGTCAGATACCCAGATCTAGTAAGTCTAAATATGTTATCTTTCCTTTAGGGTTATTATTTTTTTAATAAGAAAATATGGCATTTTAAATACCAAAAAAGAAAATAAATGCTGCAAACCAGATTTTACCAGAAAGCTAAGGAGAGGAAAAAGAGGGCGGGAGAAGGCACTGGGAGCCTCAAGGAAAGCTGAATGGCTGTCATGGCGTGGTGGAAAGGACCAAGAAAAACGAGACTGATGTCCTGTTTCAAAGTCCTTAGGAAATATCTTAAACTCTTTATGATCACTGATTGCATCTTTAAAGTGGGATACTATTTAAGTATTGGAATTATTAGGAAGATGAAATGCATACGAAGGCATATGCCTTGTCCAAACAGGCAGCTGATAAAAGCAAATTCTCCTCTGTCCCCGCACACACCCCTCCAGCTGCTGCCTTTCTTCCTTCCTACTTCTTTACCTTCCCAGAAGAAAAAAAGAATCTAATTCATTGATTTGTAACAACAATCTACTTGGAAGCTTTTCTCTTGGCCAGGCTGCTAAAAAACAAGAAGATCACAAGGATTAGGTTAAATCAGTGAGCTCCAGACGTTACCATATACTGGAACCATTTGAAAAGCTTTTAAAAGCTTTCTCAATGCTCAGACTTCCTTAGTGGCTCAGATAGTAAAACATCAGCCCACAGTGACAGAGACTGGGGTTCGATCCCTGGGTTGGGAAAATCCCCTAGAGGAGGAAAATAGCAACCCACTCTAGTATTCTTGCCTGGAGAATCCCATGGACAGAGGAGCCTCGTGGGCTACAGTCCATGGGGCTGCAAAGAGTCAGACATGACTTAGCAACTAACATTTTCACTTTCAAGACACACCCCACAGTAAAGAAGTCAGGATGCAGGATGTGCAAGGGTAAGAGCCAGGTGATAGGATGTTTTTAAAACCCCCAAGTGATTCCAATGTGTACCCAAGCTGGGGACCCCTGGCTCATATGGAGAAATGGGCCTGTGACCAGTTAATTTAGCTAATTGGAGCCTGATGCTAATCAGGCCCAGGGTTTGAATTATGGTCCAGGAGTGCCATTCTTCACTCTCTCAGAATGCTCACTCCTTCTGCAACGCTCCTTTGGCCAGCTCTGTATACATGAACAACAGACAGAGTAACGACCAGCGACTCACTCAGCCCAGGTTCCAAAAAAGTGAACAAAAGAGCCCCTAGGACACTCATATTTGTAGGACTTTACAACGTAGCAAGTGCTTTAACACTGTATTTCATTTCCTCTTCACAACAACCCGGCCCAGTTGGCATGATTACGATGCCCAATTTCAAGATGATTAAACCCAACATGAGGGAAGTTCTTTTGCTCAGAG
Source organism: Neotragus pygmaeus (assembly GCA_006410875.1). Classification (NCBI taxonomy): domain Eukaryota; kingdom Metazoa; phylum Chordata; class Mammalia; order Artiodactyla; family Bovidae; genus Neotragus; species Neotragus pygmaeus. The sequence goes on from SJYV01035481.1 coordinate 945,917, forward strand.
ACAAAGTGGCAGATGGAGGTCTCCTATTTACATCCGGGTTTCCAGAATGGAGGCGTTTGTCCTGGACGCCTCTGCCTCAGAAGCTCCACTGACCATCAGGGCTGCTCATCAGCACTGATCATGCAGGGCTGCCTGCACGTTTGAAGGTTGGTTCAGACCTATTGTAGTTGCTCTGGCTTATTAGGAAAGGTATGGGAGGAAGGGGACGAGACGGGGAGGGAGGGAGAGAGGAAGGGAAGGAGGGAGAAAGAAAAATACTCTTAAATATGTTTGTTAGGGCTTCAAAATGGCAACCCACTCCAGTGTTCTTGCCTGGAGAATCCCAGGGCGGGGGAGCCTGGTGGGCTGCCGTCTATGGGGTCACACAGAGTCGGACACGACTGAAGTGACTTAGCAGCAGCAGCAGCAGCAGTAGGGCTTCCCAGGAGGCACTTTAGTGGTAAAGAACCCACCTTCCAATGCAGGATACGGAAGAGTTCGATCCCTGGGTGAGGGAGATCCCCTGGAGGAGGGCGTGGCAACCCACTCCAGTATTCTTGCCTAGAGAATCCCCAAGGACAGGGGAGCCTGGCAGACCACAGTCCATGGGGTCGCAAAGAGCCAGACATGATTGAAGTGACTCAGCACACATGCATGTTTGAGTTAAACATATTTCTTCCCAGCAGGCCTTTTCAAATTATATAACGTGTTAACAAGCGTTATAAATCTCTAAAATTTATTTCCAAACTTATGAAACAGCAAAACTCTTTTTAAGCTCAGCCTTCGTCAGGACTAATGCCCCATGGAATGCGATTCCATAAAAGCCGCCCGGGCTTTCCTCACTTCGCTCAAGATTTTGTTGAAGTGTCATCCTCTCCTCTAAGTCAGATGGAGAAAACCAAACATCATATGCTATCACTCACAGGTGGAATCTAATTTTTTGAAAAGATGAAACAAATAAACTTGTTTGCAAAATAGAAAGAGACTGATAGATATCAAAAACAAAGTTATGGTTACCAAAGAGGAAATGTGGGGAGGGGGGATAAATCAGGAGCTTGAAATGAACATACACACACTACTACATATAAGAGAGATAACCAACAAGGACCTATTGTACAGCTCAGGGAACTCTACTCAATACTCTGGGATATGATAAAAGTATATCTATATGATAAAAGTATCTAAAATGAATGAATATATATATGTACAATGAATCACTTTGCCATATACCTGAAACTAACACAACATGGTAAATCTACTGTAACCCAATAAAATTAAAATTTAAAAAAAAACCGAATCAATTCCTGCTCCCTATCTTCACCTGTTTTTCCTGCTCTGTTTTCTCTGAACCCCTTAATGCCTTCTAATATACCTTGTAATTGACATTTATTTCCTTCACTGTTTGCCTTGCCCTCTGTTTGGGAACATGGCATTTTCTGGCTAATCTTTCCCAAAGAAATCTGCAGCAACTAGAGGCATCACTAGCCCACAGTAGATGTTCAATAAATATGTATTAAAGGAATGAATGAAGGCCCAAAAAGAAAAAAATGCCTGGAAGAATTCAAATGAAGGAAGCTTCTCTACAGATATTGCCCCTTTAAGGAAATCAATTTTAATTCTAGTTATCGCTTACAATGATCTAATGAAGTGGATATGATCCCTACCTTATAGAAAGATAAAACGAGAATTAAAGCAATTAGACCTGTACGCAGGGCAGAAAAAATAGTTAAGCCAAAAGATTGTTAAACTGGGATTGATTCTTTTTCATTTTCTGTGTAACTATTATGAGATAAAGTATATATGGTGGCTGTTTCCAGCTGTATATGTGAAATCTACTAGACCTGTGGATAGCCATGAATTAATGGCACAGAGGTCTAATGTATTCAATATCAGGACAGGAAATTCTCTTCCATCTTCCAAACCAGACTAAGCTAAGATATAAAAATTCAGGAGACCCCTGATATAACGATGTTAATCACTGCCCGGATTCAGCGTCACCACAGCTCACATCATATTCTGAGGAATGTTCTATAGAATTCTAATGTCAGTCAGCCTATTGCACAGGTGTAGTGGGTCCCCTCCCCGACCATTTCACAAAGGCTCTACTATATAATAATAATGCTTGGCATCGACATAGAGCTGCTCTCTGGTGAAGGTCAAAGTGCCGTGAACAATTCTTATATAAGCAGGGATGATGCTGGTCCATGGAGCTCAAAAAATGACCCAGTTGACCGATTCCTCTCCAAACACAGAGAGCAACGATGAAGTGAAGAATACATAGTAATAATGCCGGATGAATGCTCTGTTCCTCTATGTTTTCCATTTTATCCACATTTATGAAGGGATGCTCTTTTAGTAATGAAATTGGTATTTATTAAGCACACCAGAAACTGCAAATCCAAATGAGCATTTCCCTACAAAATAGTCACTTGGGGAGACGATGTAATTACCTCAGTGATCCTGTGACTGCTCTAAACATTTGGGAAATTTCTCTTTTAAAATCACCTTCAGAGCTGCTTGAGGATTCACACAAGAAAACCAATCTCATTCCTTTATGGCTGCACTTTACGTAACACAAATATCACATTTCAATCCCAGGCAAATTTGGTTGGTCAATGTAGTGGGTAGCAAACTGGCTGTCCATCTGAATCTCCTAGGCATTGATTCAGGACACAGCGTGCCACATTGACCTCGATTCACTTTGCAGTGGGTCAGGGCTGGGAACTGAGAGTCTGTTTTTAAGAAACCAACCCAGGTGGTTCTGATGCAGCCAGTTTTCTTCTGTGGGATGGGGATTTGAGTACCTCGAAGTCGGACAGTCTCATCCAGAGAGTCTCCCTCACTGCAAAGCCTGAACCTCTGGCCTCCAATTATTCATTCACTCACCCAACATCTATTGAGTTATTACTATTAATATTTTATTCTACAAAGGGAGAACTACTGGCAATAAGAAGTGGAATAAAAGTGTATGGTTAGATCAAAAATATTCCTACTGGACACATCCCCTTTCTCATCATATTCTCCTGCTCAGTCTCCTAGTTTCTGCCTTCACCTTGGAGATGGTCCAAAAAAGAATTAATGTGTGCAGACTCCAGAATAAAACTGCTGCTGCTGCTAAGTCACTTCAGTCGTGTCCGACTCTGTATGACCCCATAGATGGCAGCCCATCAGGCTCCCCCGTCCCTGGGATTCTCCAGGCAAGAACACTGGAGTGGGTTGCCATTTCCTTCTCCAATGCATGAAAGTGAAAAGTGACAGTGAAGTCGCTCAGTCGTGTCTGACTCTTCGCGACCCCATGGACTGCAGCCTATTAGGCTCCTCGTCCATGGGATTTTCCAGGCAAGAGTACTGGAGTGGGGTGCCATTGCCTTCTCCGCCAGAATAAAACTGCCTGGAGTCAAATCCTTGCTCATCACTTAATCAGGTGACTGGGGAAGTTACCTCTCAGTTCTTGGCCTTATTTCCCCATCTCTGAAGGGAAGTTGATCATAGAACCTTCCTCTTAGGGATGCTGAGACCAGTAAGTAAGAAAAGGCATATAAAATATTTAGTATGGAGTTCACTGTTTTCAGTAAATATTGAGTACTATTATTTTTAATACTTACATGCTAATAATTCTTAAATCATAAATTCTACATATGAAATCCCAAATTCTTTATGCCTAGATGTCCATCACCATTTCAAAGTGACCAGATGCAAACTTGAATTAAATATTGGCCCAACTGCTCCAAGTTATTCTATTCTGCTCTGGAGAAGGAAATGGCAACTCACTCCAGTATTCTTGCCTTAGAAATCCCATGAACAGAGGAGCCTGGTGGGCTATACAGTCCATGGGACTGGAAAAGAATCAGGCATGACTTAGCAACCATTAACAATGACAATATGTTATATATGAATGTTGTTAAGAGAGTAAATTCTTAAGAGTTTTCATCACAAGGAAAAATTTTTTTTCTATTTATTTAACTTTGTATCTACATGAGATGATGAAAACTCACTAAACTTATTGTGATCATTATGATGTACATAAATCAAATTATTTTATTGTATACCTTAAATTTATATAGTACTGTATGTCAGTTATATCTCAGAAAAACTGGAAGAAAGGCAAAAAGAGATTGCCCCAAGAGTGGGTGGAGAGAATTTCTGTTTTTAATTTCTTACTGCTTTTGTATATTTATAAAAAGTAATAAGTTAGCAATTAAGAAAAAAAATTATTCTGCTCCCAATGCTTGATTCAAGGTATCATTTATCTGTAAGTTCACTCAGTCCCCAAACCAAATGTATCTCAGATGATTTCTCCCACTTCATCCATCTCCCAAGAAAACAAGCACACATCCATACACACGCATTTCACTTAGCTATAAATTTGTGTCGATTCTGTTTTCACAATTTTTCTTTCCACTCTTGTGTATGTGTTTTAAATTAATGTTTAATAAATGCTGCTGCATGCCAGGTCTAATCACATCAATCATCAATTCATACAAATCTTATAGCAACTTATGAATTAAATGCTATTATTATTTCCACTGTAAAAATGTAAAAACTGAGGCATGGAGCGATTGGGAAACTTACTGGGATTCAACCAGCAAGGAACTCTGGAAACTGAGAGTCAATTGTGGCAACAGAGCCCAGAGCTGTGTTCTTCACCACTGTCCAAGACCAATGCTAATATTTAAAAATAATCATATATGGAGTTCTTAGTACATCCTATGACACAGATGCTATTTAAAACCCCTCTTTTGTAGATGAGGAAACTGGCACGGCCAGAGTACAAGCTGCCACTTCTCAAGTTCAGTTTTCCCTTGGGTATTGCCTGAGCTAATGAAGTTACCTCCTCTATCCCTTCTGTGCATCTCCCAACTGAAATTTTGCCAATTACTTTAAACTCAGATCTCGCAATACTCTTACCAGAGCTGAGTTCTTATCATTTGTTCTTTTAAAATCATGTGTTAAAAACCAACTGTATTTTAAGCAGTGTTTCTCTAATCTAACATTCGTACATCTAAGGTAAATCTGACATGGAACTGTCCACAAGAAGCTCTTGGTCTTTGGGTGAGTACATAAACAGACAATTTCTTCAATGTATAGTAGGAGCACTATACACATGCACAGAAAATTAGGGTTGGGGTTAGGTACCTAACGGCAGGGCATGGGATGGGTTCAAAGAAGGCCAAGTAAGAGCTTGGAGGATTGGTAGACTCTTCTGGGAAGCTGATAAGGTAGAGAAAAGAAGAGAGGGCCTTGATGAATGTAATTGAAGAAGACACAGATAAATAGAAAAATACCCATGTTCATGGAGTAGAAGACTTAATAATAAAATTTCCATATTATTCAAAGTAAACTATAAATCCAACATAGTTACTATCAAGATTCCAATAGCACTTTTTACAGAAACAGAAAAAAAAATCCTAAGATTCATATGGAAAAGACCCCTAACAGCCAAAGTAATCCAAGGAAGGAAAAGCTGGAGGCATCATGCTTCCTAATGTCTAGCCATATTACAAAGCTATAGTCATCAGACAGTATGGTAGTGGTGGTGGTGGTGGTGGTGGTTTAGTCGCTAAGTCGTGTCCAACTCTTGTGACCCCACTGACTGTAGCTTGCCAGGCTCCTCTGTCTATGGGATTTTCTAGGCAAGGCTACTGGAGTGGGTTGCCATTCCCTTCTCCAGGGGACCTTCCTGATCCAGAGATGGAATCTGGGTCTTCTGCATTGCAGGCGGACTCTTTGCTAACTGAGCTATGAGGGAAGCCCATAAACAGTATGGTACTGGTATAAAAACAGACACATAAGACCAATGGAACAGAAGGAAGGACCAAGAAATAAAACCACACATAAACAATCAACTGACATTGGACAGGTAGCCAAGAATACTCAACAGGGAAAAGACATTCTCTTAAATAAATGTTGCTGGGAAAATTGGATATTCACATTTATAAGAATGAAACTGGACCCATAGGTTGCACTGCTCACAGAATTAACCTGAAATGAGTAAAAGACTGAAATGTAAGGTCCGAAATCATAAAACTCCTATGAAGAAAACCTAGGGAAACAGCTCTTTGACATTGGTCTTGGCAATGAATTTATGGACATGACACTCAGAGCACAAGCAACAAAAGCAAAAATAAACAAGGAACCACATCAAACGAAACAGCTTCTACAGAGAAAAAAATCAACAACATGAAAGGGCAACCCATGGAATGGGAGAAAATATTTGTAGACCACGTATTTAATAAAAGTCATTTTACAAAATATATAAACTACTCATACAACTCTACTGGAGAAAAAAAAACCAAATACTCCAATTTAAAAATGGGCAAAGAACCTGAATAGACGTTTTTCTAAAGAAGATATTCTAAAGGTCAACAGGTACATGAAAAGGTGCTCAATCAATGTCACTAATCATGAGGGGAACGCAAACTAATACTACTATGAGATGTCACCTTACACCTGTTAGAATGGCTATTACCTAAAAGACAAAAGGTGACAAAAGTTGGTGAGGATGNGATTCAACCAGCAAGGAACTCTGGAAACTGAGAGTCAATTGTGGCAACAGAGCCCAGAGCTGTGTTCTTCACCACTGTCCAAGACCAATGCTAATATTTAAAAATAATCATATATGGAGTTCTTAGTACATCCTATGACACAGATGCTATTTAAAACCCCTCTTTTGTAGATGAGGAAACTGGCACGGCCAGAGTACAAGCTGCCACTTCTCAAGTTCAGTTTTCCCTTGGGTATTGCCTGAGCTAATGAAGTTACCTCCTCTATCCCTTCTGTGCATCTCCCAACTGAAATTTTGCCAATTACTTTAAACTCAGATCTCGCAATACTCTTACCAGAGCTGAGTTCTTATCATTTGTTCTTTTAAAATCATGTGTTAAAAACCAACTGTATTTTAAGCAGTGTTTCTCTAATCTAACATTCGTACATCTAAGGTAAATCTGACATGGAACTGTCCACAAGAAGCTCTTGGTCTTTGGGTGAGTACATAAACAGACAATTTCTTCAATGTATAGTAGGAGCACTATACACATGCACAGAAAATTAGGGTTGGGGTTAGGTACCTAACGGCAGGGCATGGGATGNTCTAACATTCGTACATCTAAGGTAAATCTGACATGGAACTGTCCACAAGAAGCTCTTGGTCTTTGGGTGAGTACATAAACAGACAATTTCTTCAATGTATAGTAGGAGCACTATACACATGCACAGAAAATTAGGGTTGGGGTTAGGTACCTAACGGCAGGGCATGGGATGGGTTCAAAGAAGGCCAAGTAAGAGCTTGGAGGATTGGTAGACTCTTCTGGGAAGCTGATAAGGTAGAGAAAAGAAGAGAGGGCCTTGATGAATGTAATTGAAGAAGACACAGATAAATAGAAAAATACCCATGTTCATGGAGTAGAAGACTTCATAATAAAATTTCCATATTATTCAAAGTAAACTATAAATCCAACATAGTTACTATCAAGATTCCAATAGCACTTTTTACAGAAACAGAAAAAAAAATCCTAAGATTCATATGGAAAAGACCCCTAACAGCCAAAGTAATCCAAGGAAGGAAAAGCTGGAGGCATCATGCTTCCTAATGTCTAGCCATATTACAAAGCTATAGTCATCAGACAGTATGGTAGTGGTGGTGGTGGTGGTGGTGGTTTAGTCGCTAAGTCGTGTCCAACTCTTGTGACCCCACTGACTGTAGCTTGCCAGGCTCCTCTGTCTATGGGATTTTCTAGGCAAGGCTACTGGAGTGGGTTGCCATTCCCTTCTCCAGGGGACCTTCCTGATCCAGAGATGGAATCTGGGTCTTCTGCATTGCAGGCGGATTCTTTGCTAACTGAGCTATGAGGGAAGCCCATAAACAGTATGGTACTGGTATAAAAACAGACACATAAGACCAATGGAACAGAAGGAAGGACCAAGAAATAAAACCACACATAAACAATCAACTGACATTGGACAGGTAGCCAAGAATACTCAACAGGGAAAAGACATTCTCTTAAATAAATGTTGCTGGGAAAATTGGATATTCACATTTATAAGAATGAAACTGGACCCATAGGTTGCACTGCTCACAGAATTAACCTGAAATGAGTAAAAGACTGAAATGTAAGGTCCGAAATCATAAAACTCCTATGAAGAAAACCTAGGGAAAAAGCTCTTTGACATTGGTCTTGGCAATGAATTTATGGACATGACACTAAGAGCACAAGCAACAAAAGCAAAAATAAACAAGGAACCACATCAAACGAAACAGCTTCTACAGAGAAAAAAATCAACAACATGAAAGGGCAACCCATGGAATGGGAGAAAATATTTGTAGACCACGTATTTAATAAAAGTCATTTTACAAAATATATAAACTACTCATACAACTCTACTGGAGAAAAAAAAACCAAATACTCCAATTTAAAAATGGGCAAAGAACCTGAATAGACGTTTTTCTAAAGAAGATATTCTAAAGGTCAACAGGTACATGAAAAGGTGCTCAATCAATGTCACTAATCATGAGGGGAACGCAAACTAATACTACTATGAGATGTCACCTTACACCTGTTAGAATGGCTATTACCTAAAAGACAAAAGGTGACAAAAGTTGGTGAGGATGTGGAGAAGATGGAACCCTTGTATATTTGGTAGAAATGTAAACTGGTGCGGCCATATGGAAAACAGTATGGGCATTCCCTTTAAAAAGTAAAAATAGAGCTACCTTAAGATCCAGCAATCCCAACTTTGAGGTATGCATCTGAAGGAAATGTAATTACAATCTCAAAGTGGTATCTGTACCCTGGCATTCACGGAAATAGCCAAGACATGGAAACAACTTGTGTTTAACTTTATGTGTATTGGCACCAACAAGGATAAAACGTGACAGCAATATGCTGAAAGATATAAGCCAAACAAGGACAGAGAAATTCCACTTATATGTGGAATATAAAAGCATGCGGTTCCTGGGATCTTTCGACCCAGGGATTGAACCCAGGTCTTCCACATTGCAGGCAGATTCTTTGCCATCTGAACCACCAGAGGTAATGGAAAGTATTAACTAACCCTATTGTGGTCATTGGGCTTCTCCGGTAGCTCAGATGGTAAAGAATCTGCCTACAGTGCAGGAGACCTGAGTTCTACCCCTGGGTGGGGAAGATCTCTTACAGGAGGGCATGGCAAGCTACTCCAGTATTACTGCCTGGAGAATCCCATGGACAGAGGAGCCTGATGGGCTACCATCCATGGGGTCCCAAAGAGCATGACACAACTGAGCAACTAATAGACACACACATCTTAGTAATCATTTTACAATAAATACACATATCAAATCATTACGTTGTACACCTTAAACTTACACAACATCATGTCAATTATATTTCAATAAAGTTGGAGAAAAATTTTAAGTAAAATAGGAAAGAATAGAGCATTTTCTTGGCAGATGGGAAAATATGCTGTGAGTACAGACTCCAAGTAATTCTGTGCTGTTCAGTGTGGCTATGGGCTTCCCTGGTGGCTCAGATGGTGAAGAATCTGCCTGCAATGCAGAAGACCCAGATTCCATCGTTGGATCAGGAAGACCCCCTGGAGAAGGGAATGGCTACCCACTCCAGTACCCTTGCCTGGAGAATTTCATGGACAGAAGAGTCTGGTGAGCTACAGTCCATGGGGTCGCAGAGTCAGACACACTGAGCTATTAACACTTCTACTTCTGTCAATCTATGTTGAAGGATTTAAGAACCCAATCTGGAAGGTGTGGAGGGAGATGTGTTTTCAAGCTTGGTGCATATCAAGCTTGTATGTATAAGCACACAGTTTTGATAAGTTTCCTACTGTGTAGCTTTTCTCAGGCTTGCTGATAAGAAGAACAGGCTAAAGCACCCTCTGCCCCTCTGCTAGCACTGCTGGAATCTGAAAGGTGAAGCAGAGAGTGAGGAGAGAACTCCTCTTGGCCTGTTTATGGAATCTGGACGTCCTGCTGTTATGGGCAGCAGTCAAAGGATTTTAAAGGGGACTACAACATGATTGTGTTGGGTTGGCCAAAAAGTTTGTTTGGGTTTCCTGTAACATGGGATGGCAAACCCAAATGAACTTTTTGGCCAAACCAATATTTACATCAATGATTACACGCATGACTAATGCCACTCCTTGCCTCAAAATCTTCCTCATGGCTTCCCCGTCACTGAAAAAGGAAGTGTAACATCTTCTGCATTCCCAGAAGAAACCCCAAGTATAAAGGCCTTGAGATAGCAGCATCTTTTCTCTGTTCAAGAAACAGGAAGCAGACCCAAGTGGCGGAAGCAAAATCAGAGGTAGGACAGGGTAGAGCACTGGGGAAGGGAGATGAGATCAGAGAGATGAGAGTTCCTAGCGGAGGAGGCTCTGAGCAGAGGAGAAACTTGATCTGACTTATTAAAAAAAAAATATCCCCTCTGCTCTGATCTTGGATATGATCACACTTAATACACAATGACTGTTCATAGAACAGAGCTCTGCACCCAAAACATTCTGGGTTGCTGCTCTTCCCTAGGTGCCCATTCCTTTTTAAGGTTTACAAATTCTGACATCTATCACATACTTATCTTTAACTCAAGAGGAAAATGAAATCAAAGACAGGACGGCCTCTTTCATCCCCTGGAGCTCCCGTGAATAGCACCAGTGTGGACAGAACATTTTGAGAGCTGAGCCTAGAGGGCTGATACCTTGTAAACTGGTGAAAGCCCTGGAAGCCACTGTTTAGCACAGTGATGTACACACTACTATATATAAAACAGATAACCAACAAGCTCCTAGTGTATAGCAGAGGGAACTCTACTCAATATTTTGTAAGATGTATATGCATGTATAGCTGAATCACTTTACTAGATACCTGAAATTAACACATTATTGTAAGTCAATTAAAAACACACATACAATGATATGGTAGAGGAACACATAGTAAACCCTCATCAGTTTGCAGTCAACATAATAAAGTGGAAAAAAGGCACAGAGCTTGTATTCCGAAATCTGGCTTCTAACTCTGGCTCTATCACTTCCCAGCTGAGTGGCCTTGGGCATTTCGACTGTCTGAGCCTCATGTCCTCAAAGGAGCTGATTCCTGCCTTGCCAGTTGAAGGGGAGATAAATGAGAACAAAGGGGCAAAGGGCTCTGTAAATGATAACGGATTAGATGACAGTGAGATTCTATCATCTTCTCAGCTGATTAGTCCCTCAGCAAAGTCTTGAAGCCAAGCGAACTGGAGTGTCTTAAAGTGGAGACAAAGGTAGGAAAGTGCTGGGTGGCACAGGGCACCAGGCTTCAGGATAAAGAAGAAAACTGACAGCATCATGTGATGAAAAGGAGGGCTGTCCCCATTCAGTAGGCTTCCTCGGTGCCTGCCAATGCAGGAGACATGGGTTCAATCCCTGGGTCAGGAAGATCCCCCGGAGGAGGAAACGGCTACCCACTGCAGTATTCTCACCTGGGAAATTCCAAGGACAGAGGAGCCTGGAGGGGTGAAGTCCATGGGGTTACAAAGGAGTTGGATCATACTTTTCACATGTGATATTTTGAACTTTGCAAAAAGAATACAATTTGATGAATTCTGTGAGTTGAGATTCATCGTAAAACTCTTCCTTACAGATGAGGTTTCTTGGAGAAGAACATATTTTGGGAAATGCTCACACGATGAGTTAGTCTCTAGAAAAGCACTTTGAAAGGATCACAGGTTAAGCGTGGTTCTGTGTGAATTCAGTTGGATAATTAAAGTGCACTATCCCCTTAGAAGAAATGGAGTAGCTATCATGGTCAACAAAAGAGTCCAAAATGCAGTACTTGGATGCAATCTCGAAAACATGATCTCTGTTTGTTTCCAAGGCAAACCATTCAATATCACAGTAATCCAAGTCTATGCCCCAACCAGTAATGCTGAAGAAGCTGAAGTTGANCAGGGAGGCCTGGCATGCTGCGATTCATGGGGTCACAAAGAGTCAGACACGACTGAGTGACTGAACTGACTGATCCCTTCTAGTTCCTTGCCTTTGTGACCCCCTCATTGCCAAAGAGACCCATCAGAACCACAGGCAAACTCAGACCCTTTCTAAGCATGATATCCATCCTGACCTCTAGTCAAGGGCAGTCCAAGAGGACTCAGTATCATCATAACAATCATTTTTCCTGGTCTTATTCTCACTGGGTATTCTAATTCCAGTAACTGAACTTTTTATTTCTATAATCAAATCTTCACTTTGCTCTTGGCATAACCCTAATAACCAATTTTTCAAAAAGCTATCATTTGTTACACTCAGTGTGGTTCCAGTCACATGCTAAGAACTTTGTTATTTTTAAAACCACAATACCCCAACAAGGTAGGTACTATCTCATTTTTATAACTTTACAGGAACTGGGGTTTAAAGAGACTAAATAACCTGATCAGGGCCATGAGTTAGTAAGTGGTGGAGCCAGGCCTGGGTCTGGGTACTTGAACTTGGCTTCTGAATGCTGGCCCTGTGCATGGGTTCTGGTTGCTGCTGATTGGGCTTCCTTGGACTTCCTGGATGGCTGCAATAGTCACCAACCACCTACCACTCTGAGCTCCTCTGATGGGCAGGAGCGCTGGTCTGTCTCCATGGTAACAGATTCTGTGCAATAGTCTCCTGCTCAGACTTCCTCCCCCAACCTGCCCATGGATCACCATCAGCCCAGCACCTGCCCCATCCTCAGCAGCCCACCTCTAGTCTCAGATCTCAGCTTTTCTGCCTCATAGTTTTGCTCAGCTGCATGACCTTGAAGTCTCCTAGGGGTAAAGGCTAGAGGTTTCATGAAGTAGAAACTAATAAAAATACTCACTTTCATCTTATTTCATGTTCTAGATAAATAAAATAAACCCTGAGACCAGGCATTTATCATTTAAAGAACTAAAGCAGTGATCAAATTAGATTGCAGTGAATTCATTTGCCTACATAGAAATTAAATATTAACACAATATACCCAAATGGACAGACGTAATTGCTAAGGAATAAAAAAATATGCATTCTTCCAAAGACCAAAAAACAAATAAGTAAATAACAACAACAAAAGAAACACCCTGAGTTTAGATAAAAGTCTTTAAATGAAACAGACTCTGAGCAAGAGATTTCAAACAATTTTCAAGCAGGAAATTCACTGTTTTTGAAAGTAAAATGGTACTTGGAATCTCGATATATGAGAGATCAAAGAGGGACTTTGACAGTCCGAAGGCCAGACTTGTTCTGGGTAGACCCTCTCTAAATCATCACAGCTAAGGAAGCCCCCTGGGCTTACACCTCACTCACAGACACACTCACACCACCCGGTCTCAGTGGCTTTGGAGGTTGTTTCTAAGCGACTTTATGATGAGCTCCAGAAAGTGTTTAGTTAGTGTCGATCAAGATGACAAGGTTGCAAAAGTCACTGATGGTTTTGGTTTAGGCATGGGTAATAACAGAAAAAGAAAAGCTCTGAATTATCTAGGATAAAGAGCCTCATTTATCAGGAGAGGGGTTTTTAGAAACAAAAAATTCCTTGAGCATTTTTCTCGGTCACGTCAACTCTCCTGTTCCCAGCTGCTCAGCCAGCCTAAAGTTTGCTGACATGAGACACTTGGCTGTGCATTTTGCCA
>SJYV01035481.1:959660-983827 GCA_006410875.1 Neotragus pygmaeus
CTTGGCTGTGCATTTTGCCACCCTCCCCGCCCCCGCCACCCCTCCACAACCCGGCTTCCAGCCTCACCGTCTTGACCTTGACAAGCTCCTGTGCCTGACTTCGAATTGTGCCAAGCTCACTCCTATGACTCTGATGTGGAAAATAATGCCAAAATTCTTTGTGACACACAGTAAATGTTTCCTAACGTTATGCATTTACCGAGTTCTATGCACCTGTCATGATTTAAACACGGGTCTCCCCTCCCCTCCAGTGACCACCTATCTGGAACGGAGAAATTTTAGAAACTGAAACAATTAATGGAGGTTTTTTTTTCCTTTACTTTCTCTTTTTAAAAAATGTACTTTATTTCTGGCAGTGCTTAGGCCTTCATTGCTGTGCAGGCTTTTCTCTGTTTGAGGTGAACAGGGCCTACTCTCGAGATGTGGTGCACGGGCTTCTCACTGTGGCAGTTTCTCTTGTTGCAGAGCACAGGTTCTAGGGCCCAAGGGCTTCAGTAGCTGCAACATGTAGGCTCAGTAGCTGTGGTCCCGGGCTCGAGAGCACAGGCTCAATGGTTGTGGTGCACGGGCTTAGTTGCTCCCCAGCCAATAGGATCTTCCTGGATCAGGAGTCAACCTGTGTCTCCTGCACTGGCAGGGAGATTCTTTACCACTGAGCCACCAGGGAAGCCCACAATTAATACCGTTTTCAAAGATCTGGGTGTACTGATTAGACTGTTCATTTTCCATACCTTAATCTGTTTTGCAAGCTAAGCAGATATTTCATCAGAATGCAAACATTAATAATTTCAATATCCTCTGGCTGATGTTAATGGTCTGGCTTATTGAGAATGTGGAAGAAAAACACTCTGGTACGTTACATCAGAAAAACTAAAAGTAAGTAAACAACCGTAATTCAAGTCTCTTCCTCCTGAAAACACTTGATAAGAGCCCTTATTCGTGTTTACCAGATCCTGTGTGTTTCCCTCTTTTCTGCCCTGGATCATAGCTTAGGTCACATTAATTTATTAGGCATGACATTATCCAGCATTCAGACTACAACCATAACTTATTCATGACAATCAAATGCCAATAGTACCTTGAGAGAAAGTCCTATGTGATTTCTAGTCACCTCCTTATACTCAGAAGCTGCAACTTATACATAGATATTACACTTTTTTCCCTTTTGGCTTAGTTTATAAAGTTTGTTTTATTAGGCCACTGACATAGGAAAAGGTTCAAGTTCTTCTAAATAGTTTCATTTAAATGCATATATAAGCATTTCATTGTAGCTAGTGGGACAGAAAGTTCACAGAGAAGTTACCTATTAGATATATGGTCTGTTTCTACGCCCAAACTTAATGCTGAAATGTATTTTTAAAAAACTACCCTAAAATTCAATGTAAGCTACTTATGCATAAGGGCCATGGGATTGGCCTCCATACAATTATTTAAGACGTTATAAAGAGTGTTTTCCATCTTTCTTATGCTTGGAAATAGTTAGATTTTATGACTGCTGAGTCAGAGCCAAAAAATATAATTTTATGCCATAAAATACAACCTTTTCCTTTGGCTGTAGAAATTTATATGTACATATTTATGTGCTTATATAGATAAAAATCTTCATAAACAGAGTGGCCCATTTGAGATGAACTCCATTTAAAACATGTCATTCCTGACTCTGATAACATTACCGCTATGCTTTAAAAAATTCAGTATTTCCCCATAACTTAGCAAATTAAACACAAATACCCCAAACTGGAGTTCAAGTCTTTCCACAATGTTGAAAATCTTTCTGGGTTTTCTCCTAGTTCTTTACCATACAAACTCTTAACCTACTCAAAAACCAGATATAATTGCCACCATGTCCAGGCCTTGGACCCTCTCTCAAGCACTACCATATTCCCAATCATCAAAATCCCTTCAAATCTCTTCCTAAGTAGATTCCTCTTCCTAAGTAGACTACTCCCTCCTTATAGTCATTGCTCATCTCCTCCTACATGTATAATTTCTCCACCTTTGGACGTTCATAGTTCATTATAGCTTTATGATGGTATTTTTTCAGAATTCTGTAAATAAATCACATGGGTCTTTCAAAAAATTATTACAGTAATCTATTTACAATAGAGTGCATCACGTGTTAAATTATGATATCTGAAGCTGAAGCCCCAACACCTTGGCCATCTGATGATAAGAGTCTACTCACTGGAAAAGACCCTAATGCTGGGGGAAGATTGAAGGCAAAGGGAGAAAAGGGTGGCAGAGGATGAGATGGTTGGATAGCATCACCAACTCAGTGAACATGAATTTGAGCATCTCTGGGATGTAATGAAGGACAGGGAAGCCTGGTGTTCTGCAGCCCATGGGGTCACAAAAAGCCAGACATGACTGACCGACTGCACAACAGCAACCCAGAAATGTACTGGGACAGTCTAAAAGCTAAGGCTTTTATCCATTAGGCAGATTTTGGGCAGGAGCATGTGCACAACAGTAAAGCATGAGTTTGATTTTCCCACCAAGATGCTCAGGAATGAATGTGTATAAACCAGTGAAGAGACTATTCCAAGACAGTTAAGAGTTTCCTTCCATTCAGATGCTATGTAAGGCTTCTTTACATGAACAATGAGCAAAACCACAAAGGAACTTGGCTATAAACACTACACTCTGTTCCAAATACTCCTTTCAACACCTACACATCCAACTCAGAGACCATCTCAAGCCCAGGCAAGAAGTATGAAGCCAAGATCCTTTTCCTTACGATCAAATACATTCAGATATGTTTGCTTATGTTCTAGACTGGACTATAATAGATGAAGTGCCCAATATTTCTGTATATCTCAGCAAAGGAGCTTGAGAAATAGCAAAAATTCTTAATTTTTGATGGTGGTAAAGGTACCAGTTTTAATGGTTGTGATGCCAGGTACCATATCAAAACCTTCTTAAGCACTTTCTGAAACTACACATTTCTCCAGATCACCAGACACACCCTTGCCCTGGGGTCTGTGGAGGTGGCNAGAGTCCCATGGACTGCAAGGAGATCCAACTTGTCCATTCTAAAGGAGATCAGTCCTAGGTGTTCACTGGAGGGATGGATGTTGAGGCTGAAACTGTAATACTTTGGCCAACTGATGCAGATAGCTGACTCATTTGAAAAGACCCTAATGCTGGAAAAGAGTGAAGGGAGGAGGAGAAGGGGACAACAGAGGATGGGATGGTTGGATGGCATCACTGACATAATGGACATGGGTTTGGGTGGACTATGAGTTGGGGATGGACAGGGAGGCCTGGCGTGCTGCGGTTCATGGGGTTGCAAAGAGTTGGACATGACTGAGCAACAGAACTGAACTAAAATGAGCTGTGGGTACCCTTTGGAGAGAGGAAACTGTTTTTAGACTTTGACCCAATCTGTGGCCCAGTTCATTTGTTTCTTTGGATGCTAGCATCTGTATGTGCAGGTTGTGTCTTGTTTTTCTTGAATTTCTGTCTTTAAAAATGAGTAGTGTTACAACTATTCCTAAAGACAGTCCTCTGAGCTGGATTTTAGGGAAGTGATCTGATTACAGCTGTAAGCCCAGTGGATGAGGAGTATGTGATACTTCATTGTAACAACGTGTAACCACAGCACCTGTTAGGCTCTCCCTTGGGTTTGGGCAGGGGTATCTCAGGACCCCATGTACCCCTGACTGCTCCCCTTGCTGTGTTAAACATGTCATTTATGGTCTCCTGCATCCGTGTATGTCAAACCTCAAGAGCAAACTTAAGGGCTTATTTAGGATTTTCTGTTTGTCCTTTGTTTTTCGCTTCAATTTGTTTGGTAACGTTGCTCCATTTGCAGCCAAATCAGTTTTATGATATTTAAAACCTTTACTGATGTCAAAGGGAAGAAAGGATCAGGGGAAAAAAACAAACTTTTCTTTTCCAAGAGTGGGACTTTNCCACATCCTGGAGTCCATGTGTTAGCCTCCTCTTCATCAGCTTGGCCACAGATGGCAACCACATGGCACACAGGCTGCCAACCCCACCCAGCCGAGGCATCTGTTGCAGACACAGTGAATTAATCGTGGCACCCTTTCATGCACACACCAAACTGGATCCCAGAATTGTTCTCAACATAGCACTCTGAACAGCAACCACCAGTTAATCAAAGTGAGTTGAAAACACTCCACCACCTCTGTGAAGGAAATCCCTTCAAACCACCTCAACTTGTCTTCCAGTACATGACTGCCTTTTCCACTTTGTGCTCCTGATTCACAGAGCTTCAGCTTGCTCAAAACCATAGCAAACATTTGCCTTTCTCTTGAGCTCAGCTTCCAAGCCTAGTTTCTTGTTGACTCCAGGAAATCACTGCCTGACTTTTTTCTGTGAATTTTCAGCTTCTGGCCTATTGCAAGCTTCTGATCTTGAATTTAACCAAGGAACTCCTGGCTGTAATGTCTTCCCAATGACTCAGTCCTACATCCACTCCCATCTTTTCATAAGTGCCATTGAGGCTTAAAGGGAAATGCCCAAGTTCTCCCAGAAGAGTCTTGACTTTTGTCCAAGCGTGCAGCCATCCAAATACAGTATCCTAGGGTGAGGTTCCTATTTAGAAAGTCAGATGGAAGTCTATCACTGGAGGCCAGGAGACCAAGAAGACACAAATGAAGGCTCGAATAAATTGTCTGGGGTGCTCTTCTTTCTCCCCCTTACGCATGCACCTGGAGAACCATTAAGCCTGCATGGATGGCATCACCTCAGAAGCCTGCCACCCTGCCTCCCACGTGGGGTATGACCATGCCAGCCTTCTTAATACCCAGCTCTCCAAAACAAAAGGTCAAGATTTTGATACACTACTGTTAAAAGGTCACTGAGTCCTGCTGGAGACTGTAAAATAGGGTGGACTGTCCAGCTCAACTTAAAAAATGGACCATCCCGACAGGGATTCACACCATTTCAAAATTTATATACAGATTAGTCCACAGCATTCAAAATGACTGGAACAATATGACTCAGTCAAAGAAGAAAAAGAAAGGCAGCTTCTAAAGGTTTGCAACATTTCATACACTTAAAAACTTTTTCAGAGCAAAAAGCCTCTAGCAAGAAGATCTCTCTGAATCAGAATTCCTTAGGTACCACCCCCTGGGCCACAGAGTCCCCTGAAAAACTTCCCAACTTTTTAGCTGCTGGTTGTAAGAAGTACACATCCATGCTGCCAATATTTTTCCCCAAAGGGGGATAGTTTGGGAGGGCTCTGATCATCAGTGTGGAAGATTAAAGATGGCCACAAAGTATTTGTTCTTTTCTCATTGAGAGAAAATAGCTCCACCCATTGAATTAGGACTATTAAAATTCAACAACAATGACCTTCTGGAACTACCAAAGCTGAGTCATAACAATTTTTGCAGTTTCTATCTAGGTCTCTTAAAACATTCTCTCCCTAGACATTCCCTCTGAGAATCTAGTCACCGAGCCATGCATAAGGTAAAGCCATACACACACACTCAGGCTGACAGCCCCACCTCAGCTGCTAGACAACAGCCAGCATCAGTTGTCAGCCCTGAGAGGGACCCACTTGGATAGCTTCAGGTAACCACAGTCCTAGGCTATATCTGGTGGCTGCTGCAGAAGAGACCTCANGAAGACACAAATGAAGGCTCGAATAAATTGTCTGGGGTGCTCTTCTTTCTCCCCCTTACGCATGCACCTGGAGAACCATTAAGCCTGCATGGATGGCATCACCTCAGAAGCCTGCCACCCTGCCTCCCACGTGGGGTATGACCATGCCAGCCTTCTTAATACCCAGCTCTCCAAAACAAAAGGTCAAGATTTTGATACACTACTGTTAAAAGGTCACTGAGTCCTGCCGGAGACTGTAAAATAGGGTGGACTGTCCAGCTCAACTTAAAAAATGGACCATCCCGACAGGGATTCACACCATTTCAAAATTTATATACAGATTAGTCCACAGCATTCAAAATGACTGGAACAATATGACTCAGTCAAAGAAGAAAAAGAAAGGCAGCTTCTAAAGGTTTGCAACATTTCATACACTTAAAAACTTTTTCAGAGCAAAAAGCCTCTAGCAAGAAGATCTCTCTGAATCAGAATTCCTTAGGTACCACCCCCTGGGCCACAGAGTCCCCTGAAAAACTTCCCAACTTTTTAGCTGCTGGTTCTAAGAAGTACACATCCATGCTGCCAATATTTTTCCCCAAAGGGGGATAGTTTGGGAGGGCTCTGATCATCAGTGTGGAAGATTAAAGATGGCCACAAAGTATTTGTTCTTTTCTCATTGAGAGAAAATAGCTCCACCCATTGAATTAGGACTATTAAAATTCAACAACAATGACCTTCTGGAACTACCAAAGCTGAGTCATAACAATTTTTGCAGTTTCTATCTAGGTCTCTTAAAACATTCTCTCCCTAGACATTCCCTCTGAGAATCTAGTCACCGAGCCATGCATAAGGTAAAGCCATACACACACACTCAGGCTGACAGCCCCACCTCAGCTGCTAGACAACAGCCAGCATCAGTTGTCAGCCCTGAGAGGGACCCACTTGGATAGCTTCAGGTAACCACAGTCCTAGGCTATATCTGGTGGCTGCTGCAGAAGAGACCTCAAGCACCAGCTGTCTGAGTTCTTTCCAAATTCCAGTTACACAAACTGATAAGCAAAACACAGTGGTTGTGAAAGTGGGGAGGGGAGATGGGATTGGGAGCTTGGGATTAGCAGATGTAAACTAGTATATACGGAATGGATAAAAAACAATGTCCAAATGTATAGCACAAGGAACTATATTCAATATACTGTGATAAACTATAATGGAAAAAAATGTGAAAAAGAATGTGTGTGTATGTGTGTATATATATATATATATAACTGAGTCACTGTGTATACTGTATGGCAAAAATTACTACAGCATTGTAAATCAACTATAAATAAATCCATATTTAGACTTATTTGGAAAG
Source organism: Neotragus pygmaeus (assembly GCA_006410875.1). NCBI lineage: Eukaryota > Metazoa > Chordata > Mammalia > Artiodactyla > Bovidae > Neotragus > Neotragus pygmaeus. Next base: position 966,589 of record SJYV01035481.1, read on the forward strand.
CGGCTGTTCTAAGCCACTAAGTAAAGTGAGTTTTCACATAGTCATGTATAACTGGAGTAGACTATTTCCAAAAGTGGGACTCTATCTAAAAAATCTAAAACCTGTGACATTGACTTTGGGACCACGTGGCAGACACTGGTTGTTAGGGCCTTGAGGAAGATGGTTAGTGAAAGCTGGAAGGGCCTCAAAGAGATGAGAACTTGAAGGACAGAGAGGAAAATACACAGAAGCCTTGAAAAAAGTTCACTTGAATTAAATATAGGCAGAACAGTGAGCAAATAATTGCCTACAATAATACAGAAAATAGAAAAGAGACAGCCTAATGATCTTCAGGATATGAGTAAGAGTTCCAGGCCCAGTTTGAAAACACTATCTGGCTTTTTCTAGATTTGTATACAATGAGTCCCCCTACATGTGAACAAGTTCTGTTCCAAGAACACGATTGTTTAAGTTCAACTTGTTCCTAAATCCAACAAGTGTAGCCTAGGTACCCAACTAACACAATCAGCTATAGCTATATAGTGCGGTACTCTAACAGGTTTATAATACGTCCACATCTCTGAAAGCTCCCAACTTGAAGGTTCATAGGTAGGGGACTTTAATAAAACTCAAGAAGAGAAGGATGGGTTCATGGGAAAACGATTCAATACTTTTTTCTTTAGCAGAAGTGAGATCCAGGATTTGCTGTGTTTCAAAAGAAAACTGTTTCTCACCTCCAGTTGCTCTCAAAAGGATTCTCACAGTAAGAAATCTTTCATTGCCTCAAGAGAAAGATCAAACATAGCACAGTCTTTGTTAAGGCCTCATAAAGATTTGACGTGGGGCGCCACAGAAACGTTCAGCTACATAAAGAGCTTTCGAAGGTTCCATAAGCAAGTGTCATAGACCCTCTCTGTGAAACAACAGAACTTCTAAGCATCTTAAGTGTTCTTCTATAGCAGCTTCACCCAGGGCTCAAGACAGAGGAGAGGAGGAGGTACCTTGAAGAGTTACGTCTGTGAGGTTTTTGACTAATAGCCTACATGCCAGTAAGTCATGAGAACCCATATATTTCAAGAGAATTGTATTGGTAGAAGGGCTGCCAGATGAGATGAAAGGCTCAGAGACAAGACAAAATGAAGAGGTCTTTAGACGCCCAACCTTTCACAGGTAGGCAACGGGGTGAGAAAGCTACTCACACGCAAGCATGGGCCTTTTTTTTTTTTTAACGATTCAAAAGTGGAACCAAGACATCAAAAGTGAAAGTGTTAGTCACTCAGCCATGTCTGGCTCTTTGTAGCCTGCCAGGTTCCTCTGTCCATGGGATTTCCCAGGCAAGAATACTAGAGTGGGTAGCCCTTCCTTTCTCCAGGGGATCTTCCCAACCCAGGGATTGAACCTGGGCCTTCTGCATGGCAGGCAGATTCTTTACCATCTGAGCCACCAGGATATCATGTATTAATGGATATATGTGGAATCTAGAAAAATGGTATACTGATGAACCTATTTGGAGGGCAGGAATAGAAATGCAGAGGGAGAGAAAAAAAAAAAAAAAAAGCAGAGGGAGAGAATGGATCTGTAGATACAGCAGAGGAAGGAGAAGGCGGGAGAAATTGAGAGTAGCATTGACGTATATAAACCACCACGTGTAAAATAGATAGTTAGTGGGAACCTGCTGTATAGTGCAAGGAGCTCAGCTCGGTGCTCTGCAATGACACAGAGGGGTGATGGTGGGGGGAGCTTCAAGAGCGAGGGCATAAATGTATACTAACAGCTGATTCACATTGTTGTACAGTAGAAACTAACACAACATTGTATAGCAATTATACTCCAATTTTTAAAATTTACAATAAATTAAAAAAAAGAGAATTTGGACTGAGAGAGAGAGAGCTGAACTTCTAACACTAATTAAACACAGATCAGGCAGGGATCTTTCCTTATGTCACACCACAAAAAGTAAAGATGGTTAAAAGTTTGAAGTTTCTTGCTAGTTGGATATATGAAAGTGCAATTAAGTCCTAGGTAGAAGAAAATATCCAAGAAGAACCTGGAAGAAAATAACCAACATGCCCCTGACTGGGATGCAGAAGGCAGTTCTAACTTGTCAGCAAAAAAGATCTCATTCTCTTTACACAGTAACTTGGGCAAGACTGAAGAAAAAGGAGCGCTCCCAGATTGAGGTGTCCAAGTACAACTATCCTCTTACTTTGTCAGGGTGAGAAAATCTAGCTTTAACGAAATACAAAGTGCTTTTCATTTCACAAGATGGTTTGTGTTCTAATAGACTTGTTGACTTGACTAATGTCTTAGAATTCATTCTGAATAGAATTCACTGGACCCAAATTCAATTTATATACAACTTTTCAAGAACACCGTTATCCCATAGAACGCAGTACTCTGTCACTCGTGCATGGAGATCTAAAAGCTTTTTACAATTGACTCCTGCTTCTCTGGGGAGACACGTTGCATGTGGGGAAGTGAGGAAGAAGGTTCTGCTGGATGAGAGGGATCCCTTTGTGTGTCCCTGTGATCTTTCTCTTAGCTTTTAGGGGAAATACGGCTGGGCATTGTTCACACCGTCTTCCTATGGCTTTTAGGGTGAATATGGGGGGTGATGGGCATTGTTCCTACTTATGTAAAACTTCCCACTTGGGAAAAGAAAGTTTAGAGTGCAGCATGTTTGAGTGTTTACCTTTCTATCTCCTCTACCAGGCTGAATCACTTGAGGGAAATACATTTATCTTTTTTCCCCGGGCCTTCAGAGTAGAGAATAGTGCCTGCCATGTAGTTGGATTTCAATAAATGTTAGTGGAAAGGGGGAAAAAAAAGTCCCATCCGTGTGTATTCCAGAACAGCTCCTCCCCATCTGCCTCCACCCACCTGGTTGTGGGATCATAGGAAGTCAGGGTCTACGAACTCTCACGTACAGCCTCTATAAGCCCCAGAGCCTCTCGCGTGTCCTCCACGCGTGTTCCTGCTCACTGCTCCGGCTCCGCCGTCCTATTCGCTCTCCCGCGGGGCGCATGGCCCTCCCACGGGTGCTCTGTATCGGCTCTTCCCTCCGCCTGAAACGCTCTTTGCCCAGACTCCTGTAAAGCTGGCTTCCTCATTTCCGTCAGGTCTGCACTCAAAAGTTGCTTCCTCACGGATAACTTCCTCTTCACCCGATCCGAATTTCACCCTCCCAAACACTTCATACCCCCTTCTCTTCCTTCTTTGCTTCACTTCAGCTGCTGCTCCTGCTGCTAAGTCGCTTCAGTCGTGTCAGACTCTGCGACCCCATAGACGGCAGCCCACCAGGCTTCCCCATCCCTGGGATTCTCCAGGCAAGAACACTGGAGTGGGCTGCCATTTCCTTCTCCAATGCAGGAAAGTGAAAAGTGAAAGTGAAGTTGCTTAGTCGTGTCTGACTCTTTGCGCCCGGATGGATGGCAGCCCACCAGGCTCCTCCGTCCATGGGATTTTCCAGGCAAGAGTACTGGAGTGGGGTGCCATGGCCTTCTCTGTCACTTCAGCTAACATGATCTTATATCCTATATATTTATCTAGTTATACTGTTCATTCTCTCTCCATTAGCGTTTAAGCTTCATGAGCGGAGTTTTGGTCTGTTTCATTCACTACCCAGCACCCCTAAACAGTCTCTGATATTTGATAGCATCTCCATATAAATGTGATGAATAAATGAACTTAGAGCAGGCTGACTTCCAGTACATAGACAATTTCTTAATGGTAGTTTTTGGTGTAAATGGGTAGAAAAGGGGAGGGAAGATTGAACAAAAAATTTATTAATGTGTTTTTTTCCCAAGATCCCGATCCCTGCTTAGCCTGTTAAAATGTCTAGATTCTATGTAGGTGCTATAGATAAAATAGATTAAGATAGGCACTCTTCCATTTTATGGATATAAATATCTTAATTATCTTGAGAGGAATGTATAAAGCCATCACCATGGATAACAGTGATCGCTGGCAGGTCCTAACTCTGGCTGTCATCTCATTGGCAAGTTCCCAAATAGAGTATAATGATTTGCTACTAATTCAAACCAAACTAATAACAATCCATGATTTTCCTGATGTGTTTAAAGAAGTGAGATGGCTTCTATAGGATCTATTAAACGTACTGACAATATTTAATCAAAAAGCTAAATGTTTTGACCCTTAATGATGCTTACTTGAAATATGACATGGTAATAGAGAAAATGAATATCATATTTTACCAACTTAGGGGGAAAGCAATTCCCCGTAAGCCCTTAGTGTTTTAACAGCCAAACTGTCAGAATGTTCTTATTAAAGCCTAACAAAGATATTTTGTTATAATTTTGACATTGTTAATGAAACACAGAAAATAAAAGGAGTTGGTCATCATGTCACTGAGAATGTGACAAGCAAGATAGAGATTTTCCTAATTTGCAGAGACAGTGTAGGATAGTTATGGTTTTGTGTTTCCTCCCTACCTCAATCCTTGCTGTTTTACCTCCTCTCTGAATCGCTTTTCCATTGTTATTTCTGCTGACTCTCCTCTCCCTACCGACATCAGCCCACTCGGTTGGTGGTAAGTACGGAATTGATAAGAATCTCTGGTCTTATTTAGAGAATGAGCTTATGGTTATCAAGGGGAAAGAATGAGAGGAAGGGACACTTAAAGAGTTTGGGATGGACCTGTACACACTGCTATATTTAAAATGGATAATCAACAAGGACCTACTGTAAAACATAGGGAACTCTGCTCAATGTAAGTGGCAGCCTTGATGAGCAGGGAGTTGGGGGTATATGTATGGATGAGTCCCTTTGCTGTGCACCTGAAACTATCACAATATTGTTAATCAGCTATAGACTTCAATATACAATAAAAAGGTGTTTTTTGTTTTTTTTTTAAAGGATCTCTAGTCTTGGATGGTTGTAGGTAAATTAGAAAATCTGCAGTCTTACAAATGGGATATGCAGTTACTGGATAATCCTGGGCAAATCAATCCATTTAAGTTTCAATTTTCTTATTTGTAAAATTGAGATGTCAAGAATGCTTAGCTCAAAGAGCATTTAAAGTGCTTTAAATGCCATGCTGATGATAGTTATAATATAAATAACAATATAGAGATAGAGAGAAATTCATCATAGATGTTAAAAATACTGGCTTTGCAGTTTGTCATAAGTGGGTTCCAATCCAGGTTCTGGTACTAAACAGCTTTGGAACCTCAAAAAAGTACATCACTTTTCTGAGTCTCAGGTGAGTTATATGTAAGATAGAGATAACAACTTCCTGGAATTTTGTGAGAATTAACAGAAGTTAAATGATTAAAAAATTAAATGAAATTAAATGTTCAGTTCCTGTCATGTAGAAAGCACTCAATAAATAGCTGGCTTTATTAACTTGCTAATAAATTTATTTCTAGGTCCAGTCTGGTAATTTTTCTTTGTCTTCACCAAACTAAATCATCTTGAGATCTTTAACCTGCACTTAATGACACCTATGTCTTCAACTCCTTTGGATTATTTTTTGATATTTATAATACTTTTAGTCATATTTGTAGAAATCAACCTCTAAAATAATTCAGCTTAAAAGGTCAAGTAGACATTGTACATTTAATATTTCACCAAAAAATTCAAAATTATTTTCATTTCACCAAAAATTGAGCTGACCTTACTTTCACAAATCTACCTTTGTCTCTATAAAGCCCACATCTTTAGCATTTTCCTAATGAAGCAAACAAGAAATTATTTAGCACTTACCATGTGCCAGATCCTGTTCAAAGCATTTTATCTACATTAGCGCTTTTAATTCTTCCAATTACCCACTGCAATAAGTATATTACTAACATCATCTTAAACATGGGGAGACTGAGAAACAGTTATATTACTGGACTAACTTTATACCAGGCTTCCCAGGTAGCGATATTGATAAAGAATGTGCCTGCTAATACAAGAGAAGTGTTCGATCCCTGGGTAAGGAAGATCCTGTGGAGAAGGACATGCAACCCAGTTCGATATTCTTGCCTGGAGAATCCCATGGACAGAGGAGCCTGGCAGGCTACAGCCCATAGGAGCGCAAAGAATAAGACACAACTGAAGTGACTTAACATGAAGCACAAGTTTACACCACTGGTAAATGGCTGAAGTAAGAAATTAACCCAAGAAGTCTGATTCTGGATCCTGGACTCCAAATCACTCTATTAAACTTCTTAATGCAAATACTGACAGTTCTAACAACTACGTTCAGCTTGACCATCTCTGTGGCCTGAAGATACTGGGTAAAATTGCCAGATCTACCCTTTGTACTAAAGAGATTTGGCCTCAGAGTCTGCAGCTATATATAGTGAAGTTTGCCATAGCCAGTCAATAAAATCAATATGGTTGGGCCATCAGTCACACAATACTCAATTCCGATTCTCATCACTAAGATGTGCAAGAAGAAACTCTTCTTAAGTTCACTCAAGTCAACCATTCTCCCCTTCGCTCACATTAGATAAGGATGGTACCATCTTCCAAAGAAAAAGAAAGAATTACACCAAAGGAGCATACAAAGTGAGAAACACACACACACTTTGGCCTCAATGATTTACGTTATGTCATGGGGTAAGACAGGCATGGGACCTTAGAAGAGCAGATTTCCAATAAAACAGTACGGGATGATTTCTCCAATTTCTGGATTACAGTAGAAAAATCTTACCCTGGTCTGGGTCAATGAAACTAAATGCACCATTCATTATCGTGTACAAACTGAGTTTAAACAAGGTCTTGCAGGAGTCAATTTTAAGGGGCCCACACCCCCAGACACTTCACAGGGAACATAAAGATTTAGCTTTGTTTCACCACAGAGGCTGCTTGTGTGATTAGGATTAAATTCAGCAGATTCAAAATATTGTTCTGTCATTCTGACTCCAAGAAACAGTGAATATGCTTCAGATCCATGCTGTGAAAATAGCCCATTAATGGACTATGTAAATGTCTGAATCTCTCTCTAGATCTGCCCTAATGACTGAATGCTAACCTCCAAAATAAAATAAAAAGAGAGTGAAAAAATAAATCGGCCTGGTTACATTTCTTTTGTCTCTGCCAACCCTCCTTCTGTAGATTCATTCTAATTTCTTTTAGTCCTGCAATATAAAGACATAGTTCATTTCTGGAGCATTATCTCTGTGTTGTTCTTATAGCTTGACTGACTTTGATTTACTCAGGAGAGAATGTCCCTTGAGTAAACATTATATGGTTTTTAAAATAATACCAGCAGTATTTGAAATAAAGTTTGGGTTGGAGACCAGCTGTAAACTTAAAGTTTAATTATATTTTGTGTCCTAATGTAACTTATTAGTCAGGGATTTAAATTATTACAACTGAGCCTCAACTTATCTTTCTAGTATTTTCTTGCCTCTGTTACTGGCATGGGAGGAATTGTGTAAGCTGTGGAGTCTGTTAGATCATTTATTCACAAACATATACTGGGAAAATATTATGTGCAATTTACAATAATTGGTACTGAGAATATAAGAAGGAATAAGATGAAAACCATAATTCCAAAAAAATACCTGTACCCCAATGTTCATAAAAGCACTACTTACAATAGCAAGGACATGAAAAGAATCTAAATGTCCATTAACAAAGGAATAAAGAAGATGTGGTACATATATACAGTGGAGTATTACTCAGCCATAAAAAGGAACAAAACTGGGTCATTTGCAGAGACATGAGTGGACCTAGAGAATGTTATACAGAGTGAAGTAGTCAGAAAAACAAATACTCTATATTAACACATATAATGAAATCTAAAAATGGAATAGGTGATTTTACTTGCAAAGCAGAAATAAAGACACAGATGTAGACAATATATGGATACCAAGGGGGAAGGGAGTATGAGAGGAAATGGGAGACTGGATTGACACTATTATATACACTATTGATACTATATATGAAATAGGTAACTAATGTGAACATACTCTATAGCACAGGGAACTCTACTGAATGCACTGAGGTGACCTGAATGGGAAGGAAGCCCAAAAGGGAGGAGATATATGTACATGTATGGCTGATTCATTTTGCTATGCAGCAGAAACTAACACAACATTTTAAAGCAACTATATTCCAAAAAAAATTAAAGAAAAAGAAGAGGAAGAAGGCAGAGGAGATGAGAAGAAGAAAAAATAAATGCTGTTCCATCCCTTTGAGAACCTAGTAAGTGAATGTCACTCAGTCATGTCCGACTCATTGCGACCTCATGGACTATACATACACAGTCTATGGAATTCTCCAGGCCTGAATACTGGAGTGGGTAGCCTTTCCCTTCTCCAGGGGATCTTCCCAACCCAGGGATTGAACCCTGCTCTCCGCATTGCAGATGGCTTCTTTACCAGCTGAGCCACAAGGGAAGCCCAAGAATACTGGAGTGGGTAGTCTATCCCTTCTCCAGGGGATCTTCCTGACCCAGGAATCAAACTGGGGTCTCCTGAATTGCAGGAGAATTCTTTACCAACTGAGCTATCAAAGAGAAGCACAAAGGTAATTATAATGCAGTATATGTGAAGCTACAGGGCTTCCCAAGTGGCTCAGTGGTAAAGAATCAACCTGCAATGCAGGAGACACGGGTTCAATTCCTAGATTGGGAAGATCCCCTGGAGGAGGCATGGCAACCCACTCCAGTATTCTTGCCTGGAGAATCCCATGGACAGAGGAGCCTGGCAGGTCCATAGGGTCTCAAAGAGTCGGACACAACTGAAGTGAATGAACACGTATGCATACATGTATACACATGTACACATAGGCGTGCAGCAACCAAAATATGCTGAACATCCAGGGAAATGATTCCTTCTAGAGATCTCCAAGGCAGCTCACATTCAACCTCTCTCTGAGCTAGTTTTCTCCTAGTATTTCTTTTCTCCATGACTAGCTTTATCCTCCATCCAGGAATATGGGGATCATTCTTCATATCTCCTCCTCCTTCATCTACCATCTCTAATCCTAAATATGAATTATTTCATCACCACTGTCACAAACTTAATTCAATATACCAGTATCTCTAGCCTGAACTAACAACTCTAGCATCATCCACTCAGTTGACCATCAAACTCACTCTTCTTACAGTGGCCAGAATGAATTCTTTTTTTTTTTTTTTTTTTTTTTTTTTTAGAGGAACAAGTACAGGTGTCAACTTGGGCTAATGGGAAGTTGCTGTATAACACAGGGAACTCAACTCAGGGCTGTGACAACCTAGAGGAGTGGGAAGAGGGTCTGGGGGGAGGTTCAAAGGGTGAGGACACATGTATACTTATGGCTGATTCACATTTTTGTATGGCAGAAGCCAACACAGTANGGGAAGTTGCTGTATAACACAGGGAACTCAACTCAGGGCTGTGACAACCTAGAGGAGTGGGAAGAGGGTCTGGGGGGAGGTTCAAAGGGTGAGGACACATGTATACTTATGGCTGATTCACATTTTTGTATGGCAGAAGCCAACACAGTACTGTAAAGAAGTCAACCTCCAGTTTAAAATAAATAAATAAATAAATATATATATATATATATACACACACACACACACATGAAGTGAAGTGAAGTGAAGTGAAGTCGCTCAGTCATGTCCGACTCTTTTGTGATCCCATGGACTGTAGCCCCAGGATCCTCTGTCCATGGGATTTTCCAGGCAAGAAAACTGGAGTGGGTTGCCATTTCCTTCTCCAGGCAGAATGAATTCTTAAAAAAAAAAAAAAAACTGATTGCATCTTATCTTACATTAAATGACTTTCCATTCCACTTAAATAAGGAGAAACCTCCTTAACAGGCTTATGAAGCTCTTCACAGTCTTGTCTCCACGTCCTTCTCCCGCCTCCCCCTGTACCTCATTTCCTAAACTAATGTCTCCGCTGCATCTGGTCTTTATTCAGCCCTTTCATATAACCTGATGCGGTTCAGGATCTGCTACCCCAAAACATGGTGTCCTGGCATGCTGAATATTTTAAGCTGAAGGAGTCTGAGAAAATGGCAGAAGCAGAAAGGTCCCCCGACCTCCCTTCATCATCCTCTCCCCTGAAGTAGGTCTTCCTCATATGAGAGGGACCCTCCCTATGCCCAGAGGGAAGGAACATCCTTGTCTGCAAGATGGAGGGATACCAAGAAGAATCCAAACAAACACCCCTTGCTAAGTTCTTCCAGTTTACTCACTTATCTCACACTCTTTGCCCTCTCACGCCTTCCCTTGACTTTCCACTCTTCAGCAAGCCCAGTAAACCATTCAGGTCAGTTCGCACGTTTGGATGTTCATTTCCTTAGGAAGGTTGCCATGTCACATAAAATTTATATTAAATAAGTGTACGTGCTTTCTTCCTGTTAGCATGTCTTTGCTTAATTTTCAGATCCATCTAAGGATAACATTGTCAAGGGAAGCTTTTTTCCTCTCGTACAATCCCACATTTCCTCCTAACCTAGTGTTGATACATTGTGTAACCTGTCTACATGTGATTTTTCTTACCTGGCTAATTCACCTTTTGCTATTGTTGTTTAGTCACTAAGTCACCTCTGACTCTTTGTAACCTCATGGACTGTAGCCTGCCAGGTTCCTCTGTCCGTGAATTCTTCAGGCATGGATACTGGAGAGGGTTGCCATTTCTTCCTCCAAGGGATCTTCCTAACCCAGGGATCAAACCTGTGTCTTCTGCATTGGTGGGCAGATTCTTTACCTCTGAGCCACCAGGGAAGCCCTCTATACTCCCTTGCTGCTGCTGCTGCTACTGTTAAGTCACTTCAGTTGTATCTGACTCTGTGCGACCCCATAGACGGCAGCCCACAAGGCTGCCCCATCCCTGGGAATCTCCAGGCAAGAACACTGGAGTGGGTTGCCACTTCCTTCTCCAATGCATGAAAGTGAAAAGTGAAAGTGAAGTCGCTCAGTCGTGTCTGACTCTTAGCAACCCCATGGATTGCAGACTACCAGGCTGCTCTGTCCATGGGATTTTCTTATTAAGGTTAAATTCTCCTACAATGGGCTGATCAATATCTTCATTTTCCTTCTTCATAGCATTTGTCACAGTTGTAATTTCCTTACGTTTGTTTGTGGGAATATTTGATTGATGTCCATCTCTGTCCTTAGACCGTAAGCTTCACAGGGCAGGAATCACACCTACTTCTGCTTCTCACATTCAACGTTTAACACAATGAGTCTGAAAGGGATAGGTCGTCAATGAACAGAACATTTATTCATGGAAGAAACGAAACAATAAGGAAAGAGTGGAGAAGTGTCGGTATAATGTCACAGAAAAGGTGTCAGCTGTGTTGGGTCTTGAAAAATATATAATCATTCACTAGGCAAAAGGAACACATGAGCAGAGAGACAAAGAAATGAAACAGGCTGGCAGCGCTCAGTATAACTGAAGCCGTGGGGGTGATCTGTTTGGGGGAGGAGAACAGTCAAGTGTCAGAAATGAGGGTGGAGAGATTCAGGGACGAAGCCACAGAGGGCCTTTTGTACACTGCAAAGCAATTTGGAATTTTGCCATGGGAAATCACTGAAGGGTTGTAAAAAGGGAGTAAAATGATCATCAGATTTGCATTTTCGAAAAATCACTCTCATGGTAGTGTGAAGGATGTCCTTGCTAGGTGGCTGTTGGAGACAGGGTGACCAATGAGGAGGCCATTCTACAAGTCTCCATGAGAGACACCAAAGACACAGAGCAAGGTGGTAGAAAAGGATTAAGTGGAGTGGGCACTTTCAAAAGATACTTGAGCAATGGAGTGTAAGGTAAAAGAATAAGTCAGAGTATATATCACGCCCTGGTCTCTGGGCCTCTGGGAGGGTAGCATGATCATTAACCAGGTAAGAGAAAACAAGATACAAAGTCAGTTTGGGTAGATGGCTGAGTGTGTTTCTAAACTCAGCAGGATGTTTAACTTTTTTCTGTTTTCACATTTCTTAAGATTTTATTTACTTATTTTTGGCTGCACTGGGTCCTCACTGCCACACACAGGCTTTCTCTAGTCACGCTTTGGGGGCTTTCCTTNTCAGTCCTGGGATTTCTTTGAAAGGAATAATGCTAAAGCTGAAATTCCAGTCCTTTGGTCACCTCATGCAAAGAGTTGACTCATTGGAAAAGACTCTGATGCTGGGAGGGATTGGGGGCAGGAGGAGAAGGGGCCGACGACAGAGGATGAGATGGCTGGATGGCATCACTGACTCGATGGACGCGAGTCTGAGTGAACTGATGGACAGGGAGGCCTGGCATGCTGCGATTCATGGCATCGCAAAGAGTCAGACACGACTGAGTAACTGAACTGAACTGATATTGTTACTTACCTTTTGTGTATAAAATAATGAAACAAATTCTGTCATAACTGAAAGATCTCTGCTTAAAAGACTAATGACTAAAGATTTCCAATTGGTGAGATTTTTTTAATATTTCCTACATGGTGTCTCAGTATTAAAGAATCCACTTTCTATGCTGGAGAAACAGGAGACTTGGGTTTGATCCATGGGTCAGGAAGATCCCCTGGAGAAGGGAATGGCAAACCACTCCTGTATTCTTGTCTGGAAAATCCCATGGACAGAGGAGCCTGGTGGGCTACAGTTCACAGGATCTCAAAGAATCAGACATGACTGAAGCTACTTAGCACACACACACATATTAATTTATATTATTCTCTGCACACATGTTGGATTTCTTCTGATTTTAAACTTCTCAATTTTAAAAGGGCTTGTTCCTCCACTTGAGTACTCAGGGAGTACCCAACTAATCTCTTTGGCTCATAGGATCTGTAGTTAATGACAGGAGCAAGAGAACTTTGCAAAATTAAATCCATGCCAAAATGTTTATCTGCTATGTTTATTATTGCCTTCCTGTTTAATATTTTGGTTTTGATCTATTTTCCCTGTGTGGGGCTCATGTCAGCAGGAACAAGTGTGAATGATTACAGGACTCACGCAGGCAAACAAGTGAATGAATCAAGACAAGTTGGGTGAACCCATCAAAAGATGGCAGACTATCTGGATTCCTGCTGACTGTTGCCAGAAGAGAATGCAGTGTTGCAGCCCCGGCATTCCTAGACTTCCCAACATCTCAAACGAAGTCTGACAAAGTATAGGTATTCAATAAATACTGAGTAAATCAATAAATGCAGAGACTCCAATTTTCATTTGAAATCTCAAAGTTTTAAATGTAAGCAACATGATACAGTCTAAAGAACACAGACTCTGGAGCCAGACTATCTGGGTTCAAAAATCTATCTTTGCTACTTATCAACTGTATGATCTTGGGCAAGTTATATAAAATTTCCATGATTCACTTTTCTCACTTATAAAATGAGGGGAAATAGTACCTACCTCGTGGAGTTGTTTGAGGATTTAATTTTTTAATGTGCTAAGTCATTGGATGATATCTGATATATTTTTAGTGCTACACAAACAAGGAAACACTACGACTTCAAAATGCTTTATCATTTTAATATGTATTATTCTGTTTTTCCCTCCCATACCTGTAGGGCAAAGATGTTACCCTGCAGAGGAGGAGCCTGAGTGTCCCTCAGAATCCTTCTTGGCTGTTCAGGATAACAGCAACACGTCTGGATCATGCAAGAACTCTGTGCATGGACACTTAGAGTCCAGTGGTTTGCCCAATACGTTATTCCATAAAATGGCAGATGTCAGAATCCAGTCCAAGACTTTCGAGGGACAGAATCAGAGATGTGTCGATCAATGTTCACCACAAGCCTGCTTCCTTCATAACTAAGAATGAAATTAAATAAAGAGCTGGTTCAAATCAGTTAATTATCTCAAAACAGCCAATTTGAGAGAACAGGCAAAACCTGAGCACTCAACAATGTCCATTTAGTTTTTCTCATCTATGACTCCAAGACCTTTCTCCTGGGAACTTTACAAGTATATTACCTGACTACACAGCTGGCTTGTGGCTGGGTTAGAAATTGCTGGATTAGAAACATCCTGGCAACATTTTCTTTGATCTTCCTGGTTGTTGTTGGTTTAAGGCAGATCCTGAATGTTATTTAAACAGAGGAGACTATTTGAAATTTCTTGGTAGATGAATTTGATAATGATAATTAAAAAAAAAAAAAAAACTACTGTCATCTAAAGATAAAAGATCTCATTCATCAGGCCTTGAATAACCCAGGACTTCTTCAAAGAAAAAGGTCAATAGAGCCACAGCTGCTTCCTTTACTTGTACAGTGGTAACTTTACACACTCCTTGATAATCTACATTTGGTAAAGTTGCTCTCTCGAATTACAGGAGAGTTTTCTTTTCTTTTTTTTTTTTAGGATTTAGCATTTAATTTTTGTGGTCCTGTGTTCAATCTGTTTCCCTCTGAATGAAGAATGTACCTATTGTTTAAAATAACTTCTACTAAATTGGACTTTATCAAAACTAAAAACTCTTATGAACTGCAGGGTAATACCAAAAAGGTGAAAAACAATCCAAAGAATGGGAGGAAAGATAAATATTTGTTAAGTCATAGTGCTAAGGATCTAATACTCAAAATACATAAAAACTCTCACAGTTCAACAACAACAAGACAAATAGGGAAGCAATTTAAAAGGAAGCAAAGACAATGAACAGATATTTATCCAAAGAATATACTCAAATGGCCAATAAGCACATGCAAAGATACTCAGCACCATTAGTCATTAGGGAAATGCAAATCAAAATCCCAGTGAGATAACACTTACATTCACTAGGATGGCTATGATTTTTTCAAATGGAAAATAAACGTTGACAAAGATGTGGAGAAGTTGGAATTCTCAGACATTTTTAATAGGACTGTAAAACTGCATAGCCACGGTGGAAAGCAATATGATGATTCCTCAGAATGTTAAACACAGAATTAGGATATGACCAGCAAAGATCTGAAAACATAGGTTAAAGGAAGATTCTGAATATTATTTAAACAAAAAAGACTATCTGAAATTTCTTGGTAGATGAATTTGATCATGATAATTAAAAAGAAAAAAAAAAAAAGGCTGAATGGGTTCAGACGAATTTTGTAACGAATGTTCACAGTAGCATTGTTCATAATAGCTAAATGGTAGAAACAACCCAAGTGTCCACCAACACAATGTGGTATATCCATAAAATCAGATGTTATTCAGCCATAAAGAGGAGTGAAGGACTGACGCACGCTGCAACCGGGCTGAACTTGGAAAGTACTAGGTAGAATGAATGAAGCGAGACACCAAAGGCCAAATGTTAAAGAATTTCAGTTACAAAATGTTCAGAACAGG
Organism: Neotragus pygmaeus; assembly: GCA_006410875.1. NCBI lineage: Eukaryota > Metazoa > Chordata > Mammalia > Artiodactyla > Bovidae > Neotragus > Neotragus pygmaeus. The sequence goes on from SJYV01035481.1 coordinate 981,770, forward strand.
CAGATCTACAGAAATAGAAGGCAGCTCAGGGACTGCCAAGGATGGGGAGGAGGAGACAAGGGGAGAGACTGCTTAATGAATACAGTTTCCTTTCGGGGTGATGAAAATGTCCTAGAGTTAAATAGTGGCGATGTATCATAGTCAAAAGCCATTAGTTGTATGCTTTAAAATAATAAAAAATGTTGGATCTTACAGCATCTGAAATTTTACCTCGTTTTTAAAAAAAAAAATACTGGCTTGCATCTCCAGTACTTAGCAAGAGCTTCTTTTGCCCTACAAAGTTACTTCATATATCGCCCAAACAGTGTTTAAAAAGTGAAATACTATATATAGAAGATCAGTGGCTGACAAGTTCTATTTCTTGTATTTCACTGGGCCATATGTCATTAAAGCTGCTGTTCTTGAGGTATTGTTGGTTCATCAGTTTACCATTAAAACATCAACTTTCCCAATGCTACATTTCCACTTCCAAATGTTTCCTGTCAATAGTTTAACCAATTTAGCCAGCCCCTATTAATGAACATATGTGGGACCTTCTGTCTTCAAAATTACATTAAAGTGTTTAATTCAAAATAACAGAATATTGATGACTCTGATAAGAAGAGCGATATGATTTATCATAAGTCAGTAATTTGAATCTTTCCTTAATTTACACAAGATAAATAGAAAACAATGACATATCTGATAGAAAAAAATAGAATATGGAGAAAAACTAATCATTCAGTAAGCCTCCCTGAAAAAAAGATATATATTTATTTTATAAATCTCTCTATATATAATAATACATTTATTTGCTCCCCAAAAGAAATCTTTCTAACTATGAAAATGTTAACAATAAAACATTATACAAATGGGTCAGTAGAATCTATTACATGCTCAAAACATATTTTTCTGAGCTGCAAACTTTTAGGTCAACTACCTTATACAAGGGGAAACGTGGAAAGAATTCTGAAGTTAGAAAAAAAAAATCTCCTTTGAGTCAATACTTGTGAAGCAGTGATGGTAGATGCCCTTAGATCAGAGAATATAGCTGTAAACAAGCATGACAACGTTGCATGGAAAGTTCTACAAATAAATCTAGCTGTCAATGAATTTCAAAGATACAATTTCCTGAAATCATGTCAAATACCTGAGCCATGACTTATTAAATCTCGAAGAAAATTTCTACATAAAAAGCTATGTTTGTCATTTGCAACATGTCTATAAATGTTCACATGACTGAGTTTATTTCACACAGGCAGAAGAAAAAATAAAACCAAGTATTTGGATAATTTGGGTTTTAAAAAAGCCCCCTCACTTTCATCTTCAGGTAAGTATCTCTTTCAGGTGAAAGCAAAGGTGGTTTTAGCCAGAACTGCCTGGAAAAATGCAGAAGGAATAATCCTGTCTCATAGAAGCTAAACATATCTGGTTCGTGGACTGTTATTGTAAGGAAATTTGAGAAATAGCAGAAACTGAAACCAACTGTTGAAGGTGAACAAGAACTTGATGAAAAGAAAGGCTTATATTTCATGTCAAAATCAAGTCAGATGGAAGAGTGCACAGAAGACTTTACAGGTCAAATTCTGAAAAATCCTTGACCAGAATATACATATGAATACGTACGTGGCCACAACAGTCACAGAAGTGGAGACTCCCATTTCTTCACTTAAGACAGAAAAAGGAAGTTAAACTGGTGAAAACAAGGAGGAAAGCAAGGAGTTAAAGGAACTTTCTTGCCAGTCACTTAGATCTTCTCTGGATTCTCCTTAAGCCCTCTTTCCACTGACATTTCAGACATCAGTTTTGTGCTCAGAGACGTGCAAATTTATAATCCACTGAAACCTTGAAAGGACACAACTCAGCTCTTCTTAATGTTCACTTCTTCATAAGAGCAGTCTCTATAAAGAACACATAAGCTAGGAATTCCTAACATAGCTTAGGAATGGCTGGAGTCCCGGGATAACTGACCCAGGAAAGATTGGAGATGGGCATAGGGAGAGGAATTGCTCCCGTTTTTAGGAAAAGTGACCACTGATTACAACCTTCCACACACACCCAGCAGAGTCACAGGTGTAC
>SJYV01035481.1:993879-1012633 GCA_006410875.1 Neotragus pygmaeus
CGATTCTAGCCGTCTTCCTCCCGTTCTCCCCGTCCTCCGAGGCTCTCCGTAGAGAAGTCACAAACTCCAGGGCCCCCGGCCTGAGAAACAGGAAGGGGCTACCCCAACCCCAACCCCACCCCCTGGGTTCTTGGAGCTCAGAAGGCTAGGGCGCAGGAAACTACTGGCTATTTTTAGGACTCTAGGCCCTTTCTCTGGAGACCAGGGGGCGACCTTCCAGCCAGGTCAGTCATATCCCCGGCCGCGGGGAGCAAGAAACCCGGAGCGGAGAGCAGACGATGCCACCTGCAGATACGCAATTTCACCCTAAGTAATTTCATTCAGAATTGATGGCGTTTCACCAGAGTGGTGCCTTCGAAGTGAGTGCCTAGCCCGCCTCCCCGTAGAGCACCAATGCGGGTTAATTCCCAGATACGTACTCATTTTCTCTTTCCTCATCTAATCTCAACTGCCTCGCTCTTCTAAGTACATCCCTATAAAAAAATGTCAAAGTGGTGTTCCTTCTCCCAGCCATAAAAAAAAGTTGGAGTGAATCACTCCCAAGTTACCTTTTAACATCCCCTCCAGGTAACAGTTGAAGTTTCTTGTTTGACATTTTTCATTCCCCAATACAGAACTTTTCCATAAATACCCAGTCGCAACATGAGGGGAAGTATATGTGGCAATAAATTCACAGCTATATGTTCTAACTATGGCGATGCTTTAGAAAATTTAATGTGACAAGATTGCTCCCCAAATTCCTTCCACCTCTTTTCTTTTTTTCTGTATTCTTCTCCCCCCGTCCCCGTCCTTCCCTTGAATCTACTTCTCCTATCAACTTATCAGAGGATCTGCAAAATTTAAAACTAGAAGAATAGAAAAGATAAAGACAATGTTCTATTACTCAGTATGCCTCTGAGTTCCTCTAGATCTTTTTTTTTTTTTTTNCGTCCTTCCCTTGAATCTACTTCTCCTATCAACTTATCAGAGGATCTGCAAAATTTAAAACTAGAAGAATAGAAAAGATAAAGACAATGTTCTATTACTCAGTATGCCTCTGAGTTCCTCTAGATCTTTTTTTTTTTTTTTAATTCAGATAAAGGTATAATCAACACCTATCTTCCCTCAGGAAAAAACCAATCAGTTGGTAAATTACAATATCCCTTTGCAAAGATAAGGCCTTTGGAAAGGTAGCACAATCATTGCCCAAATGGCTTCATTTTGAGTTGAGTGGACCACTGCTCCTTATTTCAGCTCACAAATTGTTCTGCAAAATTGCAGCACACACCTGATATCCAGGGAAAAACAAGGGTTGGTAACTCCAGCTGGTTCTTTTGATTTACTCTGCCTGGTAAGATGTATGCTGGGGTGTTTTGATAAGGGGAAAAAAAAAGAGTCAGCAGTTTGATTTGGAAACTCTTTTATTGCTGAATATGGTTGCAGGTTTAAACTAAAGAATGTGTTGCTGCTGGGGACATTTGCATGACACATCCATATGCATTAGCAGCTGCACGGTGTGATATCATCAGTTCCTGTGAGCATTTATCTTTTTTCCCCCTTCTGTCTTTCTCAAAGGAAGTGGGTGAGTGGCTTATAGGAGTACCATATAGACTTTAAAGATACATGACTCTTCCTGTGTCCTTCAGGCCCTAGTCACCTAATTGGCCTGCAACAACCTGTTTCTTTTGAGAAATATGGAAAATTTAAAGTAGCTAGCCTTCCTGGTTACACTTTTTAAAATTATAATAATGGATTAACAGTGTAGAAAATTTAATGACAGAAGTTTTCAGAAGGAGCCATTTGAAGCTTCAACTTCCCTTTTTCCAAAGAAAAAGGTGTTGTAATCCACATTCTTCTGATCATTTGTTTACTGACTTAAAAGAGAAATGTTTAATTAGATAAAGTGCCTTTATGTCATCAGACTTCACTTCTTGATGTATGATAGAGATAATACTTTTAAATCAAGAAAACTAAGACCTTACCATACTGTCATGGAGAGATGGTGTCAGAGAGCAGTTCTGAAAGACGTTTGCTTCTCCAAATGTTGTATGAGCAGTACAAAAGCTACTTTCTAACATCCACAGTGAGTTTTCTGCAACTAATTTGTCCTAAACTGTATTTCACGTGTGATTCTCCCTGAATCCCAGTGGTCTGTAAACAGCAGGAACCACAATGTCAAACTGAAATTGGAAGGAAACTGGATCTGATTCTGTCCGGTTACTCAGGCTATTCATTTTTAGAAAGAAAACTGTACATTTAAGTTGTGATCATCAAGTCAGGTTGACTTGGAAGTATATTGACCCCAAGCCAAGAGATTAACATAAGCACAGTTTTAAAACTTTGCATCTCATTTCTTCTCAACATTCAGTGCTTGATGGTATTGCTGGAGAATGATTATGCTCAGATCCATCACAGTACAAGGTGTATCACAAAGTGAAATGTCACAAATGTGTTGACCAATGACGATATCCTGCTAGAGATATTATGGCTTTTCTTTCAGTCTTTGTAGCTTTTTTTGTTGGTCTCCAGAAAAGATATTTAAAATAAAAAAATGAAATGACAGTAATTAGTGAAAGAGTGTCATTCACTTTTCTTCTAAAATACATGGAACTAATATGTACTATTGCACAAACGTGCATGCACAATGACACATAAATATGCATGAGTCTATGTAATAATCTACTTTTATGTCTTGTTTCCAGATGTTTGCAAATACCACCAGTGCATTGGTTTGACCTAACCAAAAGGTAGCTAAGATCTCTGCCATTCAGTTGAATCCTAGATGTTTCAGGCATCACAGAACAAATTTCTTCTGTCCTCTGTTGCACAAAAGTTGAATTAAAAAAAAAATTATGTAACTTTAAAGTACACATTCAATACAGTATGGATAAAGGTAAAAACAGCTGCTTTGTGTGACATTATATGATGAAAAATCCAGCTGCATTATTTTATTCAATTAATTGTTTGGGGAATAACTAGAACAGCCACAGGTTAGCTTAGTTGTTTAGTTCAGAACATGGTCCAGAATTGATCTTGTGATGAATTGTGTCCTGGCTCAAGAGCCCCTCAACCCTGGGCAGCCCTGGACAATTCTATGCCAGATGTGACAAGAAGAACAAGGGAAAATATGGATAAACTTGCACAAACCAAAGAAATAAAAAGATTTGCTTTCAAAAGCACACATTGCACTTGGAGCGATAAGTACAGAAGATGTGGTGTAAATGTCTGCATTTCAAACAGAATCTCTCCGGGAAGATTTATTAGAGAACAGAGAAAGGGAGCAAAAACACCTCATGGAGGCTTGAAGGGCAGCTTAGACTTGATGAAGAAAACTACTGTACCTGCCTGGGTTTTGATATATCATTTAAAACATTTTCAAATCAGCTGCTGCTTGCTACTACTTAATATGTATTCTCTTTACCTTTAAAATAGAGAATTTATTTGCTTGTATGCTTTTTGATTGGCTTTTGATATTAAACAGTTCTGAATGTTTTAAATGGTCAATAGATTTTGGATAAAAGGGATGTGAAGAAATTACTTATTTGCTCATCCATTTGTCTCTCGGTTTATTTACAGAATAATTCCATTTTTTCCTCAAAGACTCTTTGGCACAGGTCACAATATCATCGGGTCTTTGAAACATAGTGGTAAACAAAGATAAAACAGACCATTCCAGTGGCCCCCCCCTTGATTCAGCAGATCCAAGGTAAAGAGCAGAAGGAAATTCTGTTACGTCAGTACTTAAATCTATAGCCATTTATTCAGATTCATTTCCAAGAAGTATGAGGTAGGTAACTCAGATATTCAAAAGCCAGTGATTATAATCCAGCATGGATGAAGCTCAGAAGTCACCACTCCATCCTAACAAGTAAAGGATGAATGAACTGAAAAATCAGTTCTCCTTAGATTCATCAGAGAAGTGAGATCACAGGGCAAATGGCTGTGTCTGAAATTAGAGAGACAGACAGATACAGACAATCACAATTTATGAGGGTTCAAGAGCTGAAACCTCAGGAACCAGTTCTGGGGGAAACTGAACTGAAACACATTCCTGGAGGCTCAGTCTGGAAAAATCAGAGTTAAAAACTCCAGCAAGAGCCACTCATAGTCAAGGCCTCATACCTCTGTTGAGTTTTATTTCTAGGATCTCTACTAGTTCCTTGCTGCAAATGTCAGAGAAAAATACTCTCATACTTCCTGGATCTGTGGTGTCTGATATCAGTCATTGTTACTTCAAATATTGCCTCTGTTCCTTTCTTTCTTCCTCTTCTGGTATTTCCATTGTGTATATTACATCTTTCATAATTGTTCCACAGTCTTTGGATATTCTGTTCTTTTTTGGGGGGGATAAGAATGGCATTCTTGTTATTGTTTAGTGGCTAAGTCATCATCCGGCTCTTGTGTGACCCCCATGGACTGCAGCTGGCCAGGCTTCTCTGTCCATGGGCTTTTCCAGGCAAGAATACCGGAGTGGGTTGCCATTTCCTCCTCTATGGGATCTTCCCAACCCTGAAGGAATCAAATACATGTCTCTTGCTTGACAGGTGAATTCTTTACCACTGAGTCACCAGGAAAGCCCAAGAAGGTCATTACATAATAATAAATGGGTCAATACTCTAAGAATATATAACAATCCTTAATATGTATGTATTTAACAAAAAAGCTTAAAATTCAGCATTCAAAAAATTAATATCAAGGCACCCAGTCCCATCACTTCCTGGCAAATAGGTGGAGAAACAATGGAAACAGTGACAGACTTGATTTTTTTGGACTCCAAAATCTCTGCAGATGGTGACTGCAGCCATGAATTTGAAAGACACTTGCTCCTTGGAAGAAAAGCTATGACCAACCTAGACAGCATATTAAAAAGCACAGATGTTACTTTGCCAGCAAAGGTCCATCTAGTCAAAGCTATGGTTTTTCCAGTAGTCATGTATGGATGTGAGAGTTGGACCATAAAGAAACCCTAGTGCCGAGGAATTGATGCTTTAGAACTGTGATGTTGGAGAAGACTCTGGAGAGTCCCTTAAATAGCAAGGAGATCCAGTCCATCCTAAAGGAAATCAGTCTTGAATATTCATTGGAAGGAATGAGGCTGAAGCTGGAGCTCTAGTACTTTGGCCTCTTGATGTGAAGAACTGACTCATTGGAAAAGACCCTGATATGGGGAAAGATTGAATGCAGGAGGAGAAGGGTATGACAGAGAATGAGATGGTTGAATAGCATCACTGACTCAATGGACATGAGTTTGAGCAAGCTCCGGGAGTTAGTGACGGACAGGGAAGCCTGACAGGCTGCAGTCCATGAGGTCCCAAAGAGTAGGACATGGTTGAGTGACTGAACTGAACTGATACTGATTGAAAAGGAGGAAGTAAAACTCTTTCTGTTCATGATCATTTCTGTGCATGATCATTTATGTAGAAAGTCTGATAGAATCAACTAAAAAATTCGTGGAACTCTTAAATGATTGTAGCAAGGTTGTAGGATACAGGTTAACATTCAAAAGTAAATTTCTTTCCTGTATATCAGCAGTGAACAGAACAAATGTTAAATTTAAAACATATTAACATTTACATTAGCAGCAGAAAAGAGAGTAATACTGGGTATAAATCTAGGAGAATATTTGTACAAGATCTTATATGAGGAAAACTTCAAAACTCTGATAAATAGAAATCAAAGAAAAACAAAATAATTGAAGAGATAGTCCGTGTTCATGGATAGAAAGGCTCAGTACTATATCTTTCTTTTAATCTGGTAATGTCAGATTTTCCCAACTTGATCCTATAGATTTGATGGAATTCCAGTCAAAATCCCAGTAAGTTATCTTGTGAATATCAACAAAATGTTTCTAAGTTCATATGAAAAGGGCTAAGACCCAAAGTAGCCAAATGAATATTAAAGCAGAAGAATAAAGTTGATGAATTGACACTACCTGATGTTATGACTTATAGCTACAGTAATGAAGTCAGTGTGGTATTAGTGAAAAAACAGAGACTAATGGAATAAAATAGAGAGCTCAAAAATAAACCCACATAAATACACTCAGCTGATCTTTGACAAAAGAGTAAAAGCAATGCAATGAAGCCAAAATTGTCTTTCCAACCAACGGTGCTGGAACAGCAGTTCAAAAAGAATGTAAAAGATGAATTTAAGCACCGACCTTACATCCCTCACAAAAGAACTCAAAGTGGATCATATACCCACATGTAAAACACTGAAGACTCCTATAAGATCACATAGAAAGACCTAAATGACCTCCATGGTGCTGATAACTTTTTACATAGGACACTAAAGCCATGATTCATAAAAGAAGCAAGTGATAAGCTAGAACTCACTAAAGCTGAACATTTCTAGTCTGTGAAAGACAATATCAAGAGTATGAGAAGACAAACCACACATCTGATAAAGGACTGTTAGCAAAATATACAAAGAACACTTAAATTTTAATAATAAGAAAATTAACAACCCAATTAAAAATGGGTAAAAGACATGAACAGATACCTCACCAAAGAAGTACAGATGACGAGGAAGCTCCTGAGAAATTGTTCAATACCATATTATTAGTGTTCAATACCATATTATTAGTGAATCACAAGTTAAAGTGAAATAAAGCTATATGTTTACTGCTGCTGCTAAGTCGCTTCAGTCGTGTCCGACTCTGTGCAACCCCATAGACAGCAGCCCACCAGGCTCCCCTATCCTGGGATTCACCAGGCAAGAACACTGGAGTGGGTTGCCATTTCCTCCTCCAATGCATGAAAGTGAAAAGTGAAAGTGAAGTCGCTCAGTCGTGTACGACTCTTAGCGACCCCATGGACTGCAGCCCACCAGGCTCCTCCGTCCATGGGATTTTCCAGGCAAGAGTACTGCAGTGGGATGCCACTGATATATTTACTAGAATGACCAAAAATCCAANCACAAGTTAAAGTGAAATAAAGCTATATGTTTACTGCTGCTGCTAAGTCGCTTCAGTCGTGTCCGACTCTGTGCAACCCCATAGACAGCAGCCCACCAGGCTCCCCTATCCTGGGATTCACCAGGCAAGAACACTGGAGTGGGTTGCCATTTCCTCCTCCAATGCATGAAAGTGAAAAGTGAAAGTGAAGTCGCTCAGTCGTGTACGACTCTTAGCGACCCCATGGACTGCAGCCCACCAGGCTCCTCCGTCCATGGGATTTTCCAGGCAAGAGTACTGCAGTGGGATGCCACTGATATATTTACTAGAATGACCAAAAATCCAAAGCACTGACAACACACACTGGTGAGAATGTGGAGCCATAAGAACACTCATACATTGTTGGTGGGCATGTACAGCCACTTTGGAATACTGTCTTGGATACAAAACCAAGCATATTCTTCCATTCAACTCAATGATTACGTTCCTTGGTACTTACTCAAATGAACTGAAAGCTTCCGTCCACACAAATACCTGCACGTGGATGTTTATAGCAGTTTTATTCATAATTCTTAAAATTTGGAAGCAACCAAGAGATCATTCATGAAGAAATAAACTATGGCACATTCAGGCAATGGAATACTGTTCAAGGCTAAAACAGAAATGAGCTCAAGCTATAAAAAAGGTATATAAGAATCTTAAATGCATATTATTAAGTGAAAGAAGCCCATCTGAAAAGTCTATATATTGTATGACTCCAACTGTATGACAGTCTGGAAAAGGCAAATTTGTTAACTACAGTAGAAGGATCAGTGGTTGCCAGGAATTAGAGGAAAGAGAGAGCTGTAGAGGTGGAACACTGAGGATTTTTAGGGCAGGAAAAATATTGTATATGATACTACAACCATGGATAAATGTCATTATACATTTGTCAAAACCCATAGAATATGCAACACCAAGAGTAAACCCTAACATAAGCTATGGACTTTTGGTGATAATAGTGTATAGGTTCATTAGTTGTACCAAAGAATCACTTTGGGGTGGGATGTTGATAGTGGAGAAGGCTAAGTGTAGGGGGAGGGGTGGGGCATATAAACTCCATACTTCCTGCTTGTAGATCTTACTGTGAACCTATAACTGTCCTATAAAAATAAAGTTTATCACTGTGGTGTTGGAGAAGACTCTTGAGAGTCCCTTGGACTGCAAGGAGATCCAACCAGTCCATTCTGAAGGAGATCAGCCCTGGGATTTCTTTGGAANTTTCACTCTCCTCTTTCACTTTCATCAAGAAGCTTTTTAGTTCCTCTTCACTTTCTGCCATAAGGGTGATGTCATCTGCATATGTGAGGTTATTGATATTTCTCCCGGCAATCTTGATTCCAGCTTGTGTTTCTTCCACTGGCTTATTTACCATATCTATATCATAAGTTTAAAAATCAGGAGATGTGATTCTTTCAACTTAGTTCTTTTTCAAAAGTGTTGATCTAGTCTACACCTTTTCCCTTCCAAATACTTTTAGAAACAAGTTGTACCTACAAAGAATCTTGCTGGTATTTTGATAGGAAGTATGTTAAACTTATAGATCCATTTGGAGGGAGTTGACATCTTTCCTATGTTGAGTCTTCAAATCCATGAACATGACATGTCTTTTTATTTATTTTTCTTTGATTTCTTTTGTTACCTTTTTGTAGTTTTTATTATAGTGAGCCTATGTATGTTTTATTGGACTTATACCTGAGCATTTTGGGAAACTATTGTTTTCAGTTTTCTGTTGTTCATTGCTAGTGTACAGAAATATGATTGATTTATGAGCATTAACTTTGTGTCCTCAAACTTAGCTTTATTTTTAAAATAGATTCCTTGGGATTTTTCTACAGAGACAACCATGCTTCTGAAAATAATTTCATTAATTTATTTCCAGTATGTATGTCTTTTTATTTCTTTTCTTTGTTCTAGTGTCTAGATAAAGACTTCCAGGAACTCCAGCAAGTTTCAATGTTCATTATTTTTTGGTCCAATATAATGTATACTTTATAGGTTTCAAAGATATTTCTTATAGGTTTCATCATATGAAATTTAACTCATTCTCCTTTAATAATAGTTTTCTATTTTGGTTTCCAACTAATGAGGCACCAGAGTTGAACAGCTAAAACAGTTATCATGGTTAAATTAATTAAATTACTTTGCACACAATCCAGAGTATGACAAAAGCATCATCATTCAGAGATGATCAGAGCTCCCCAAAGTGACAGGTATTAAGATGTACAGAGCAAGTCTATGTGGCAGTCCAATAGCTGGGTAACTAGGGTGAACTCTAGAAGATAACTTCTAACCTACAGCTGATCAAAAAGCCAAAAGCACCCATTATTTAAGACTGGGTAAAGTTCCTTAAACTCTGAGACAGAAAATTGGGTACAGTAGAATAAGTAGGAACATGTGTCTTCAGGACTGGGGTGCCAGTGTTCAGAATGACTCCAGTAGCAATATGGGACTGCAAGATATTGGATGAAGCTCTTGATTAGAGTCAAGACTGTCCCTCAAATAGTAGACTTGGTGATGGGTTGAGTATGTGACTTCTGATATGGGGAGCAGGGGATAAATAGGATATGAATGTCACAGAGTTTGATTGAACAAAACATGAGTGCAAAGTTTCAGTCATCATCACTTGTCCTTTTCCCCCATCAGAGTCATTTTCTTCTCATTTCAAAATTGTTGATGTTTAAATAATTTCATTAAATTATTTAATGTTTCAAATACATTGGTGTATGGAATTAACTCTGTTGATCAAATAGAGTAAAATTTTAGGACTGCTTCTTCATTGTTTCTTCTAGATAAGGGATCTCTTGCATTATTAGAATTTCAACAAATGCCCTTTTCCTAAAGAAGGAAACTGCTTGATCACCTAGGAAGTATTTTGGAAGCACACAGAGAGCTCATCTGTGGTCAAAGGGCAGGTATTTCATTTACCTGATGTCATGAGTAGCGGCAGCCAAAGCATTGTTTTGGAGAGATTTTGGGGCAGAATCTCTGGAACAACAGCTCTCATATCATGTAAACACAATTTCTTCTTTTCATATATTACTTCACATTAGGTCATGACTCAGTCTTAATTATATTCTTATTTTAGGTATAGGTGTAGACCTGCCAGGGTATGCAGGATTGAGATAAAATGGATGGAAGAGCTAGCTCACTCTAGTGAGCTACAATCCTGTTTACCTCTCTTTTTACCATATCACTCATGCGGTAGTATGGGATTGAAGTACCTGATCATTTTCCAAGATGAGCTCTCTATATGTTTCCAAAATACCTACTAGATAATTAAACATTTTCCTTCCTCAAGAAAATTTATTTGTAGAAATGCTAAAAATACGTCAACTTCTGTTTCTGAATTCAAGTCACTCAGACAACTGGTTTGGCTCTCAGAGCCTCCTAAAGGTCACCTGTGTGGTTATTTGCATTCACGGTGCCATCCACAAATATAAATTAAGCCACCTGCAAGAAAAGGAACTTTAAATTTAGGCAATGGGCATAGACTGGGCCCAGAGGATCCATTTCCATTAAATGAGGCTATAAAAACTAACCATGACCTAAGCATTCTTCTGCCCTCCAAAACAAGGCTCAGGGTGACAGTTAAGCCAAGAAAACATACTACCTGGAAGGAAGCAAAGGACAGGACAAACACTCATCTGACTGTGTCTTGGTTCAACAAAGCACAGTTGAAACACAGGATTGGAAAGAACCACTGGCTTAATGCATTAGCTTTTCTTATATTTGTCAGACGGTATTCTTATCAGATATTTACACATACACACCATTTTCACTGGCAGATATCTTCTCAAAGATGTTTTGGCAATAAGCACAACCCCCAAAGCCAAAAGGCACAAAATAACAGCATCTAAAGGATTATTACTTAGATACACTATAGCACGCTTGTCTCCTCAGTGCAGAATCTCGGTGTGTAAATGTATACAGTGGAGTCTTTCCACTATTTTAATCTAATAAATTCATATGAAATTGCTTGTGGTGATCCCACTGGGTCAGCTGGTAACGCACACAGTTTGAATCAGCTGAAAAACCAGTTTAATGGCAGTGGGGGGAAGAAATAAGGCAATACAAGATATCTGGTATTGTGTCACCTATTGCATGTTTTTGAGCAATCATGTGAGCTCTTTGTCATGATTGCATTCCCTTGGGATTTTTGAAGAGTTTTGTGGTTTCCCTTATATTAATTATGGGCTTCACAATTATGTGGCACTAGTGGTGAAGAATCCACCTGCTAAAGCAGAGATGCAAGAGACGTGGGTTTGATCCCTGGATTGGGAAGATCTGCAGGAGGAGGAAATGGCTACCCACTCTAGTATTCTTTGCAGGGGTAATCCCATGGAGAGAGGGACCTGGTGAGCTACAGTCCATGGGTTCACAAAGAGTTGAACACGACTAACCACACTCCTTACCTTACATTATATATTAAGCATGCAAAAGAAAGTACCCTGTGTATTTTCCTATCACTGAAAAGTTAGATGAGTTCCATTCCAAACTAAAATTCTGAACACTAACATTGCCCAAAGGAATGCTACCAAAGACAATTTAATGCTTTACCGCTGTGTAGGAAATGTTGTTGTTCAATCGCTCAGTCATGTCCCACTCTGCGATCCCATGGACTGTGGCACACCAGGCTTCCCTGTCCTTCACCATCTCCCAGAGTTTGCTCAAACTTATATCTATTGAGTGGGTGATGCCATCCAACCATTTCATCCTTTGCCATCCCCTTCTCCTTCTGTCTTCAATCTTTCCCAGCTGATGAGTTGGTTCCTCACATCAGATGGCGAAAGTATTGGATTTTCAGCATCAATCCCTCCAATTAATATTCAGGGTAGATTTCGTTTAGGATTGACTGGTTTGATCTCCTTGCTGTCCAAGAGACTCTCAAAGGTCTTCTCCAGCACCATAGTTAAAAGGCATCAGTTCTTCGGCACTCAGCTTTTTTTATTGCCCAACTCTCACATCCATTTGTGACTACTGGAAAAACTATAACCTTGACTATATGGACCTTTGTTGGCAAAGTAATGTCTGTACCTTTTAATATGTTGTCTCAGTTTGTGATTGCTTTTCTTCCAAGAAACAAGCATCTTTTAATTTCATGGCTGCAGTCACCATCCATGGTGATTTTGGAGCCCAAGAAAATGAAGTCTGTCGCTGTTTACTATTGCCTCGTCTATTTGCCATGAAGTGATGGGAACAGATGCCATGATCTTAGTTTTCTGAATGTTAGTTTTCAGCCAGCTTTTTCAGTCTTCTCTTTCACATTCATCAAGAGACGCTTTAATTCTTCACTTTCTGCCATAACGTGGTGTCACCTGCATATCTGAGGTTATTGATATTTTCTCCCACAGTCTTGATTCCAGCTTGTGCTTCATCCAGCCCAGAATTTCACATGATGTATTCTGCATATAAGTTAAATAAGCAAGGTGACAATATACAGCCTTGACATACTCCTTTCCCAATTTGGAACCAGTCCGTTGTTCCATGACCGGTTCTAACTGTTACATCTTGACTTGCATACAGATTTCTCAGGAGGCAGGTCAGGTGGTCTGATATTCCCATCTCTTGGAGAATTTTCCACAATTTGTTGCGATCTACACAGTCAAAGGCTTTAGCATAGTCAATGAAGCAGAAGTAGATGTTTTCCTGGAAATCTCTAGCTTTTTCTATGATCCAATGGACATAGGCAATTTGATCTCTGGTTCCTCTGCGTTTTCTAAATCCAGCTTGAACATCTGGAGGTTCTCGATTCACATACTGTTAAAGTCTAGTTTGAAGGATTTTGAGCATGATTTTGCTAGCTTATGAAATGAGTGCATTTGTGTGGTAATTTGAACATTCTTTGGCATTGCCTTTCTTTGGGATTGGAATGAAAACCGATTTTTTCTAGTCCTGTGTCCACTGCTGAGTTTTCCAAATTTGCTGACATATTGAGTACAGCACTTTAATAGCATCATCTTTTAGGATCTGAGGTAGCTCAACTGGAATTTCATCACTTCCACTAGCTTTGTTTGTAGTGATGCCTCCTAAGGCCCACTTGACTTCACACTCCAGGATGTCTGGCTCTAGGTGAGTGATCACACCATCATGGTTATCCAGGGCAAGATCTTTTTTGTACAGTCAGTTTATTCTTGCCATCTCTTCTTAATATAGGAAATGGTGCTTATATTTTATCAAAATTATATTAAGTAATTATATTAAGTGCTGCTAACCTCCAGAGTAAAACAGCCTATTTACTTGTAAATAAAGTAAGAATAGCTTTGAGATTAACAGATATACACTATTATATACGAAATAGATAAGAAGGATGTGCTCTATAACACAGGGAACCATATTCAAAATTTCTAATAAACTATAATGGAAAAGAATCTGATAAAGAACATCTATAAATATATTTATGTGTATATATAAAATTGAATCACTTTGCTGTACATCTGAGCCATTGTAAATCAACTATACTTCAATAAATTTTTTATTTTAAAAAGATTTTTTTTAATTTTTTTTAAACTAAAAAACTTTTTTTTTTTAAGTTTTTTTTTCCCTACAGGGAAACAGAGTAATCAGTATTTCAAAAACCTGCTTGACCATAGGATCCATTTCTTGTGGAGCATCTCTCTTGGCAAGGGTTTCCTAGACCACACTTGAATAAAACATTGCTTCAAGTGGTTTAAACAGAAGCATCATTAAAGCCAGATCCATTGCTCCCTCTTGCTACCTGGCTCCAGATGACTGGAGGCAGGGACCACACTGTTACTTTTTTTCTTTTTGTTTTCTGTACAGTGAAAGGACCTGGCAGACCCATTGCTTGGTTTGGTTTGATTTTTACAGAGGGTATAAATCATCCTGATGAAACCTACACACCCAACTGGGAACACAATTTAGGGGGTTCAAAAAAGGCAGTTAGTCTTCCTTGGTTGATTGTAAAAACGAAATTGCTGTGGTAACTAGTTACTCATATAAAGTCGTGAAATTTTCAAAGTTTTCTTTTTCAAGCAGAAAAAGAAGATAAATATTATAGTACATACTTTCAGGGGTTTGTCACATCAGAGTTTTATATGAGGACTAGTTAGCACAACATCTTATCTTTTTTTTATTTTGTTTACTATCAGTGAATTCTTATATGGGGCTTTTAGCTTGTGTGTGTATATCTATATGAGTTGATCTTTGGCAATAATACTGTTTGAGATATGCTGATTACAGAAAAATACTCTGTACTAAAGAAATTCTGTTATTTCACTAGACCAATATAAAATTTCCTATATTTTTGCATGTGTGTGTGTGTGTGTGTGTGTGTGTGTGTGTATACAGACACACATATTTAAAGTATTCTGAGATAAAATATTTTCTTTACTCTCTCTCTGCAATCAGATGGTCATGTAACAGTAATTCAATCAAGTTCAAAAATTCATATCAAAACATGACTTGCTAAAAATTTTTTTAAAGTAAATGCAATTTTTTTAAAAGTAAATAAAATTATCTAGAAAATTTTATAGACCTCAAATTTCACTTTTCAACCAGTTTTCTGTAGCACAGACAGAGCCTACCTCAGCATTCTTTTAGGGCACCTAGCAAATACAGGCTGTAGTAATGTGCTGTCTTGTAGGAAAATCCAAACCAAATGGCAGAAGCAGAAGTCATTCTGTCAAGTAGACAGTTGATTCAGTTAAGTAAAGAGTTTCATTTTGTTGGTGAGTTGTTTGGTATTTTCTAGCTTCTGTCTTAGTCCGTTTGTTTTGAGGAAGTACAAACACATATTTAAGGGACAAATCCAAGTAATACAAATTAATAGTGTTCACAGGTGCCACATTGAAGGGAGACATTCCTGGGAGAAGCAGGCATTATAAGGAAGTTTCTTCATTTCCTTTCTTTCCTTCTTACAGTGTACCTTTTGGTTAGACTTTAACAGAAAAGTGAGGACAAGACTTAACGGAAGGTTGAAAAGGCGAGATGCTTTATTCATCCACAAAAGGAGGAAGACAGTCAAGTGGAAAACAAATGAACACAAATGATGAGCCGGTAAATTTAGTGACGGTTGAGAGTAAGTCTCAGAAAATAACTGTTATTTGATAGTTTGAGGATGGAACACCTTAAAATACATATTGATACTTTTATATTTAATTTAATGGATGAAAGGAAAAGTAACTTGAAGTTTCAGTATAAAGTACATTCTATATAACTTATTAATCTATAGATCTAGAGATAGACATACACATTGTATATGTAGAGACATAAAGATATGTTCTATATGTATCCAACTATAGAGGTACTGTAGAAATAGATTTAGATAGATATACACAATGTATATTAATGAATCTCTACATATATCTATCTAATGCATATAGATGTATATATATAATCAGATAGATATACACATTGCTTATTGATATCTGTATATAAAATACTAGCAAAAACATTATAGAGGATTGCCATATAAGAGGGAAATAAGAACAGATTACAACTATTGAGGATAATTTTTGTTAGATAAATTGTTTTTCTATGTATATAAAATTGTTTTGATTGATATTTATACATCAAAATTCTGATAGTAGCTGTTATAGACTGAGTTGTGTCCCCACAAAAGCCATATGTTGAAGCCCCAGTGCCCACCGCGACTATATTTGAAAACAGTCTGTAGGGAGGTATTCAGTCGCTAGGTTGTGTCCAAATCTTTGTGACCCCATGGACTGTAGCCAGAGGTGAAAGTGAAAGTGAAAGTCACTCAATCGTGTCCAACTCTTTGCAACCCCATGGACTATACAATCCATGGAATTCTCCAGGCCAGAACACTGGAGTGGGTAGCCTTTCCCTTGTCCAGGGGATCTTCCCAACCCAGGGATCGAACCCAGGTCTCCTGCATTGCAGGTGGATTCTTTACCAGCTGAGCCGCAAGGGAACCCCAGAGGTAATGAAGTTTAAATAAGGTCATAAGGGAGGGGCCTTAATCCAATAGGACCAGTGTCCTTATCAGAAGAGGAAGAGACACCAGAGAACTCTCCATGAGCTCAGAGGGAAGAGGCTGTCTGAGAACACAGTGGTGAGGAGGTGGCCATCTACAAGCCAGAGAGGGAGGCTTCACCTCACACCAGCCCTGGTAGCACCTTGACTGTAGACCTCCAGGCTCCAGAATTGTGCACACACACACTCCTGTAGGATTTGCCTCCCCAAACTCAGGATATTTCAACAGCTGTCCTTATTTTGAAAACTTTATAGTAAACATGTCCTAATTTCTCCCCAGCTGTAACCAATACTCATTCACATAAATTTTCCAAATTCACAGGAAATCAGGCTTCAGTGACAGCTAAATGATGTAAGATGTCAAGAGGAAGATACAATAGGAAACTGGGTGTGAAACTCTCAGTTGCCCAAAGTGTTATGTAAACCAACACACCAGGATAGGGCAGACCTCTTGTTATAATGAAGATCCCAAACTCCCCAAATCTACATTTTAATCCTTGAACACACTGAAGTTCAAAAGCACTATTTAAGACATTGACAGACTTATCTGTCTGCCACGCAGGAAGCAGAGGAGTGCGCTAATGTTGAGGATCAATAAAAGCTTATTGAACTGAATTGATGATCTCTCAGGGCCTTTTTGTGTCTATGAAACTGATCATCTTCCCCCCCCCGTCACGTGACATTTTATTTTTTCTGATTCACTAACAGTGTTGGAGAAGGAAATGGCAACCCACTCCAGTAATTCTTGCCTGGGAAAGCCCATGGATAGAGGAGCCTGGTGAACTACAGTCCATAGGGTCGCAAAGGATCGGACACGACTGAGAACACACATACACACACACAACAGTGTAGTGTGTAGCACAAAGTAATATTTGCTTAATAATTCCTCTTGACTTTTTTATTGAAGTATAGTTAACTTACAATGTGTCAGTTTCAGATGTATAGCAAAATGATTCAGCTTTGTGTGTGTGTGTATACATATATATATATATATATNCGTGAGTCTGAGTGAACTCCGGGAGTTGGTGATGGACAGGGAGGCCTGGCGTGCTGTGATTCGTGGGGTCGCAAAGAGTCGGACACGACTGAGCGACTGAACTGAACTGAACTGAATGCATATTTTAATCCTAAACCCCTAAGTTATGTGTTTCCCTCACCCCTACTATTCCCTTCTGTAACTGTGTTTGTTTTCTATGTCTGTGTCTGTGAGTTTATTTCTGTTTTGTAAATAAATTCAAAGCTGATCATCTTTGAGGAGCAAGTCCATTGTTTTCCTATTCCACAGACTAACATTCCCACACTGGAACACATCTTCAAGCATCTCATGTCAGGCTGGGCAACATACAAGTTTAACCCTTTCACTACTGCAGAAATTACCTATCTTAACTTTTTTAAAAATGCTGCTTCCTTAGCATCCTTTCCTTATCTTCCAGTATCTTTCATCTCAGTTCTAACCTGCCCCCAGAATATTTACATGTGCTTGTGCTTAATCACTCAGCTGTGTCTGATTCTTTTTGACACCCATGGACTGTAGCCCGCCAGGCTCCTCTGTCCATGAGGATTCTCCAAGCAAGAATACTGGAGTGGGTTGCCATGTTGTTCTGCAGGGGATCTTCCCAACCCGGGGACCGAACCCAGGTCTCCCACATTGCAGGCGGTTTCTTTACCATCCGAGCCACCAGGGAAGCCTGAATATTTATATAGTCTCCTCCTATCTCCTAGCTAGAGTCACTCACAGGAAGGGATCAGTCCTGGTAGTGTTGTGTAATCCTGTTTTTCCCACTTGGATAATCAGCCTGTTACCAAATCTCATGCAACGGTAAGTGAGAAGGGAAATACCTTTCCCACAGGGGAGGTGCAGAGCAGGCTGCTGCTGCCTTGCCTCATGTCAGCCCTCCTGGGTTTCTCTGCAGGCGCAGGAGACAGTTCTCATCACACTGTAGGCTTCCCACCTGCCCCTCTTCTCTGCCCCAGGCTTGGAAGTCCAGGATGGGAGTCCAGGCATGCACGGCCCACCATTCCTATTCTCCTGATCTTGAATAGTAGGATGGAACCTCAGGGATCCATGGAAGTAACTTGCTCTTTCATGTTCAAGCAACTGATATTTTCCCCTTATCCTGTTCATAGATGATTCCTGGGATCACCTTCCAAATAAACTGCCTGCATCCAAGGCCCTGTCCCAGGCTCTGCTTTGGGGGCCCTGATCTAAGTTGAATCCCATATTCATGAAGACCTTATCTCTGCTTAGCAAAAGGTCCATAAACTGATCATCTTTAATAGCACTTTTTATTTGCACAAAAATTTTTGCAGACTCTAACTAACATTTATAAATTATATGACCACATAAATCTAGATTTCCACCTTCTCTTTAAATGTTGCTGTGTTTACCCCCATGGGGCCCTGCTGGTGCTGAGGGGTGACTGGTCTCTTTAGAGGACTCTGCACTCCAGGCCTGCCCACTCACTCCAAGAATGCAGACATACATTCATCTACCCCATGCTCCTTCCTCACGTTCAAAGCCTGCGTGGCTCCCATAGGAGTTGGTGCAGCAATGGACATTGAGCTTGTGGGCTTTGTCACTCATCGATGTGGGGGAATTAGTGCACAGACGCAGCCTGGGAGTGTGGTTGGTGATGGTGAGCAGCTGTCACATTCTCGGCACTGCTGTGAAGAAAGCCCGGAAGCTTCTTTCCCCCCTCATTCCTGGAGCCAGGGCTGTAGGACCAGTTGGAAACCCCAGAGAGTCCCTGGGAAGAAGTATAGAAAAGTGAGGACCAGTAAAAGCCACACTGGCCTGACCCTGGGCCCACACTGGTGACCAGCACCATTTGTGATGGTCTTGTGATGCAGGCCAGAGCTCTCTTAGGCTGTTTCCAGTGGGGG
>SJYV01035481.1:1019609-1063295 GCA_006410875.1 Neotragus pygmaeus
TATACAGCTCAACTCCAGAAAAATAAACGACCCGATCAAAAAATGGGCCAAAGAACTCAATAGACATTTCTCCAAAGAAGACATACGGATGGCTAACAAACACATGAAAAGATGCTCAACATCACTCATCATCAGAGAAATGCAAATCAAAACCACAATGAGGTACCATTTCACACCAGTCAGAATGGCTGCGATCCAAAAGACTGCAAGCAATAAATGCTGGAGGGGGTGTGGAGAAAGGGGAACCCTCTTACACTGTTGGTGGGAATGTAAACTAGTACAGCCACTGTGGAAAACAGTGTGGAGATTCCTTAAAAAATTGCAAATAGAACAATTTTTAAAAAATATTTATTTATTTGTCTGTGCCAGATCTTAGTTGTGGCATGTGGGATCCTGTTTCCCAACCAGGGATCAGACCTTGGCCCACTGCATTGGGAGCACAGAGTCTTAACCACAGGACTGCCAGGGAAGTCCTTAGCTGAATAATTGAATGAATTAAGTGGTCCCCTGTATTCTAAATTACTCTTCACCCCAATCTGTTTCTTTTATTAAAATCTTTCAGTCTAGGAGCAAAAAGAATTTAATCAGGATCTGTTGTGGTTTTTTTTGTTTTTTCTTTTTGCTGTAGAAAATATTATAAAATTTTATTGAAAAACATTGAAAAAATCTAAGTGTACCAATATTACTTTTATAGAAAGAATCTCTTTATATTGTTCAATACCTTTTATGTTTATAAGAGCGTAAGACTCACAAAAAGTTATCAGAATGATACAGGGAGTCCTGGGTACCCTTCTGTCTGCACCTGCCACAGATAATGTCTGACATAGTAGATGTTATCATAGTGAATTTGTCCAAACTCCAAAATGGACTTTCCTGCAATACTAATAACTCAACTACTGACCAATTCTTATTTGGAATTCACCCACTTTTACAAGCACTTTATTTGTTTGTTTATAGTTCTTAGAAATTTTATCTCATGTCTAGTTTTGCACAACCATCATTCTGAACACAGAACTCTTCCATGACCACAAAGAAGCTGTTATCACTTTATGATCATACCTCATCACCTCCCCCCTTCCCCAAGACTAACCTCTGGAAACCTTTGATCTGTTCTCTATAATTTGGTCACTTTGAGAATAGTACCTAAATGGGATTACACAGTGTGTTATGTTTTGTGATCAGCTTTTTTTTTTTTTTTCCACTCAGTATAATGCTCTTAAGATCCATTCCAGGTTCTGCCCTTTGTCCCCTTCATGTCTTTCTCTCCATAGCTTCTCTATGTGATTTCCTCTGGTCCTATGGCTTTCAATATCAACTCCATAATGATGACTCCCTAGTCTTTATTTCCAAGTTCCTGGAAATCTAGGTTTGAAAATTCAGATGCCCACTTTATGACTTCATGGATGTTTAATACATTTTTCAAAATGGCCCTGGCTTAAACAGTTTTTCCTCCAAACTGACAGAAGATCAGAGATAATCCAAGCTTTTTCATTTTAGTACCTGCTATTTGCCAAATTGCTCAAGACAAGTGTTGAGGAGCTCTCTAATTTTTCTCTTTTTCTTTTCTTATTAATTCATTGGTAATTCTGTTGATTCCACTTATAACCACATCCTGAGGTTTCCTTTTTAAATTTTTATTGGAGTCTAGTTACTTTACAATATTGTGTTAGTTTCTATTGCATAGAAAGTGAATCAGATAGGTGTACACATATATCCCCTCATTTCTGGATTTCCTTCTCATTTAGGTCACCATAGAGCACTGAGTAGAGTCCCCTGTGCTACACAGTAGGTTCTCATTAACAATGTATTTTATACGTAATATCAGTAGGGTATATATGTGTCAATCTCAATTTCCCAACATCATCTATTAATACATACTATGTGGAATCTAGAAAAATGACACAGATGAACCTATTTGCAGCACAGAAATAGAGAGACTTCCAAGTATGAGTGCATTTATGCTCTCTAGGAGAGATTATAGAGCAGAGGTTGAAAGCCTGGATCTGGGATCAAATGCTGCATCTGCTTCCTGTTAGTTATGCACTCTTCGTTCCCCTGCTGAGGCTCCCTGTTACCTGAGTTCTCTCAGTGACAAAAGGGCGAATGAATATAGCTCCTCCCTCATGAAGCTGTGATAATTCATCAAGTTCAAGTATGAGGACTTTTAACAATCCTCAGTGCATAGTAAACACTCAAACACTAGAACATATTAGCTGTTATTCATCATTTGTTCACAAATGTTATAGAGTGGCTATTATGTAATGAGTATTGGAGACTTAGCAGTAAACAGATCTGGATCCCGGCCTTCGGGAGCCTGCATTGTAATCAGGTAGGGGAGTGAGGGATAGAAATGAGGAACCATACCTAACTGTGGTTACTATGCAAGTGAGTAGCTCTGATCTTTCTTTTTTTAAAAAAGAAATATTGTTATATAATTATTCCTTAAAAGCATATATTTTTTAAATTGTTTAATTTAGTTTTTTTGGCTGCACTGCAGAACATGTGGGATCTTAGTTCATGGACCAGGAATTGAACTCATGCCCTGTGCAGTGAACAGAGTCTTAGCACTAGACCACGAAGGAAGTCCCTTTATTTTTTAAAATTTTTTTCAGCTATAGTTGATATACAGCATTGTGTTAATTTCTGCTATAAGCAAAGTGACTCATTATATATATATCCTTTTTCATATTCTTTTCCATTGTACTTTATCACAGGATATTGAATATAGTTCTCTGTGCTATACAGTAGAACCTTGTTGTTTATCCATCCTGTATATATATAGTTTGCATCTGCTAATCCCAAACTCCCAGTCTTTCCCTCTCACATCCTTCCCCCTTGGCCACTGCAAGTCTGTCCTTTATGTCTGTGAGTCAGTTTATGTTTCATAGATACATTCATTTGTGTCTTGTTTTAGATTCTACATATAAACTATATCATGATATTTGTCTTTCTATTAGTGACTTTTTAGGCTTATTTATGATAACCTCTGAGTCCATCCATGTTGTAGCAAATGACATGATTTCATTGTTTTTAATGGCTGAGTAATAGTCCATTGTATATATGTACCACATCTGATCTTTCCTTAAGAGAACCAGCCACAGGGAACACAGGTAGCTGAAGGCCTCCACCTGTTCTACCTCCCAACCCCTTCCAGGGTTCACACTCAGGCCTTTTCTCCCAGGCTGATCCAAACAAAGACTAAGCAGGGATGCCAGAGCCTGGTCATCTCTGAACTCCTAACAGGCCATCTTTCCTCCAGGGCCTCCCATTAGCCTGGCCAGGACTTTCTCAGAGCAGCACTGCATCTGGGCTGCAGTGCACTGCACCTCAGCACACACAGTCTGAGGCCCTCATCACCCATTCATCTCCCCTAGCCTTCCTTACTTGCCTCTCTCCTTTCACGAGTGTCAGACCTGCAATGCAATCTGAAAGCTGTGCCCACCTGTTCCTCCTCCTTCTTCCCTTTATCCTCCTGAGGAATTTCCACCAGTTCATCTCTTGCCCATTAAAATCCATCTTGGCATCTGTTTCTTGGAGGAGACAAACTCACTCAGTGGGTTAAAGAAAAATGAAATGAGGTCAAGGAGAGAGAATGTGGCTCAGAAGTATTGATAATATTGATTGAGTACCTGTCTGATTGAATGGGTAGAATCTATTAATTTTTAGATAAGAGAGGTATGCCAGTATCTGGAGGGAGTATTCTCCAGGTGCAGACAATAACAAGTGCAGAGACCCTGAGATGGGAACATGCTTGCACCTTTAAGGACCAATAAGGAGCCATTTGGGCTTCCCTTGTAGCTCAGCTGGTAAAGAATCCGGGTGCAATGTGGGAGACCTGGGTTTGATCTCAGGGTTAGGAGGATCCTCTGGAGAAGGGAAAGGCTACCCACTCCAGTATTCTGGCCTGGAAAATTCCATGGACTGTATAGTCCACGGGGTCACAAAGAGACGGACACAACTGAGTGACTTTCACTTTCTTTCACTTCAAGGAGCCATTTGCAGAGAAGTGGATAGACCTAGAGACTGTCATACGGAGTGAAGTAAGTCAGAAAGAGAAATCAAATACTGTATATTAATACTTACATGTGGAATCTAGAAAAATGATACAGATGAACTTATTTCCAAAGCAGAAATAGAGACATAGATGTAGAGAACAAACTATGGATACTGAGGCGGGGAAGAGTAGGATGAATTGAGAAATCGAGATTTACATTTATACACTATTCATACTATGCGTTAAATAGATAACTAATGGAAACCTACTATAGAGCACAGGGAACTGTACTCAGTGCTCTGTGGTGTCCTAAATGGGAAGGAAATCAAGAAAACGGGTCATATACGTATAGTTCAGCTAATTCACTTTGCTATAAAGAAGAAGCTAACACAACATTGTAAAAGAACTATACTCCGATTAAAAAACAAAGTCCTGCACGATCTGACCCCTGTCTCCTCTTCAGCACTATCTCATCAGTTTTCTCTCTTTTTCTCTCTTCTTTAGTAGACATCATCTTTTTAGAGCAGTTCACAGCAAAATTGAGCAGAAAGTACAAAGATTTCACGTATATCCTCTGCTCCCAAACTGGAACAGTGTTCCCCATTATCAACATCCCCTGCCATCTGCTCCTTTTTTTACATCAGTTCTTGAACCAAAATGTTCCTTTCCTGTAATGTGATTTAACAAACCTATTCTTGGTTCAGAGGATCTACTTCTCCCTCGGTCTGAAATACTCTTTCCCATGATCTCAGCATGGTGGGCTCTTCCTTTCACTGAGACCACAACTTCAGTGTGTTCTGAGAGAGGCTTCCCCCCAACTTCCAGAGCATCCTCTGTCTTACTCTCTGGTTGAATTCTGTTCATATGGGTTATTACCATCTGGTCTTTTTCTAGTTTATTTACTTGCTCATACACATCCCTGCCCCTCAAAGAATGTAAGCTCTGTGAAAGCAAGGACTTTATTTTGTTTACTTCAAGAACAGCATTTTGCATATGATGGATATTTATATAATTGTTAGAGAAAGTTCTCAAAGGCCAAATGTAGAATGTTCCCCTGCAATGGAAAATAAGGAACTGACTACAATAAATTGACCCTTATTCAGCTTAGGTTTATAAAAATTGAATGTGTATAACTTAATCTGATACTGCAATACAATTTTTTTTAAAATAAGAGATAAATTTATCTTTTAGATATTCAGGTCATATATGTTGTCTTTTTAAGGCTCTTAAGATGTCAAATATCTTTTTAAAAGATTTACTTCTCAGTGATGTAAGATGTAACATCTGGTACCTAGATTCCTGGGTTAGTGTCCTGCCAGCTGTTCATCCTGAACTTCTCTGTTCTGATTAATAACAAGTAATCAAGTACCCTATAATAAAGAGGAAAGTCCTTAATGCATACTTTTCCTGTGTTTTCTGACCTGTCTTACAGAAAGATACTCATTAATCAGTTTTATTTCTCGACTGACTCCTTGTTTATGTACTGAATGTTGATGTCTCCCCTCCAAAGGTGAAGCCCTAGCACCCCGTCCTTTTTTTTTTTTGACCGCACTGCATGGCACGCAAGCTTTTACACTTATTGGGGATTGAACCCATGCCCCTTGCAGTGGAAGCATGGAGTCTTAACCGTTGGACCACCAGGGANTCATTTTTCACTTTCACGCATTGGATAAGGAAATGGCAACCCACTCCAGTGTTCTTGCCTGGAGAATCCCAGGGATGGGGGAGCCTGGTGGGCTGCTGTCTATGGGGTTGCACAGAATCGGACATGACAAGTGACTTAGCAGTAGAAGAGGTCATGAGGATGGAGCCCGCCTGATAGGATTAGTGCCCTTTTAAGAAGAGGAAGGGGGGGGAAATGAAGAAGAGACCCTAGAGCTGCTTTCTTCTGCTTCAGGTGAGGACAGAGTAAAAGACCACTGTGTGCAAACCAGGAAGAGAGTTCTCACCAAGACCATGCTGGCACCCTGATCTTGGACTTCCAAGCTCCAGAACTGTGTGAAATAGTTGTCTGTTGTTTAAATGATACAGTATTATGATAGCCCCAGTTAACTAAGGCATCTGCTTTCCTTTTCTTATGCCTTTTTTTCCCTCCCTCTCACTGAGTCCTTTTCTGAATCAACCCGGTTTGCTGATTCCACTTTCTAGGGGATATAGCTTGTTTGTAGCTTGTTTCATTTGTGCTTTCTGATTAGTCCTTGTAACAGTTTCATTTATCTGCTGCAGCGCCGTTCTTGCTGCAGCGCCTTTCACCTGGCTTAAATGAAACAACTCTTGTCTCCTCTATTCTACTCCAGCATCCATCAATTTCATCTCCATACACCCTAGGGAAATTCCATTCTCTTGGCAATAGGCAGAGCACTTCTTAGACACTGCCCTGGGTCATTTAGATCTGGTCCCAGAAAGTCAGTGTGCAAATAGAGAATTGTTAGTTGCTCAGTCTATGTCCAACTCTTTGCGACCCCATAGATTGTACTCTGCCAAGCTCCTCTGTCCATGCGATTTCCTAGGCAAGAGTGCTGGACTGGGTAGCCATTCCTTTCTCTAGAGGATCTTCACAACCCAGAGATTGAACCCAGGTCTCCTACATTGCAGGCATATTCTTTACTGTCTGAGCCACCAGGGAAGCCAGCAAATAGAGATGAGTGCCAAGTCAAATGGGGTGAGGGTGAGGTGGTGGAAGAATAGTATTCTTGGGATTGTGGAATACCAAAATTGTCCGTTGCTTAGGGTCACTGTGCAGAGCCAAGGCCTTGTGTTTACTTTCCATTCTTGTTTTCCTCCCAGGCAGTAGGAAACCTTCTTTCCCTTGCCTCCTTTGCATCTGAGTGGGGTCATATTACTAGGATGACTAGTTCTGTTCAAGGCTACTTTTAGGCTTGAGGCCAAAAGTGGGGTGGGTGGGAGAAGATGGAAAGACACTGATACAGTTGAGAAGCAGAATTCTCTCAGAATGATCCATCAAGATGAATGCACTAAGATAAACAAATAATTGTCGATTAACGCATGTATGTAGAATGTAGGAAAATGGTACAGATGAACCTATTTACAGGGCAGGGAATAGAGACACAGATATAGAGAATGAACACGTGGACATGGTGGGGGAGAGAGGGAGAGGATGGATTCAGAGAGTAATGTTGATGTATATACACTGCTGCTGCTGCTGCTGCTAAGTCGCTTCACTATTTGTAAAATAGGTAGCTAGTGGGAACCTGCTATGAATTTACAGGAAGCTGAGCTCGCAGCTCTGTGATGACCTGGAGGGATGGGAATGGGTGGGAAGGAGGTCTTAGAGGGAGAGGATATATGTATACAAACAGCTGATTCACCTCACTGTACAGCAAAAAGTAACAGAACGTTGTAAAGCAGTTATATTTCAGTAAACAATAGGTGGCTGGCTGAAGGGCAGTGAAGCAGACATTCACCCTTGTGCTATGAGAGTAGAATTTAGGAGACATCCATATGATGCACAGCAGCTTCCGGTGACGCAGACACATGTGTTCGTTTGGGATGTACTGTGTGTGGAGGAAGATCACTGTCACCACACAGTGAAAGGGTGTGAAGATAGTGCCCTCAGAGTCTTCCTGATGCTTCTTGTTGGAGAGACAACAATAAATATGCTGTAACACATAGATGTGGAACCGAGAAAAATGATACAGATAAACCCATTTTCAGGGCAGGAATAGAGAGACAGATGTAGAAACCAGACATGCGGACACGGTAGGAGAAGGAGTGCTCAGTTGCTAAGTCATGTCTGACTCTTTGCTACCCCCATGGACTGTAGCCTGCCAGGATCCTCTGTTCATGGGATATTCCAAGCAAGAATCATGGAGTGGGTTGCCATTTCCTTCTCCAGGGGGATGGTGAGGGTGGGATGAATGGGGAGATTAGGATTGATGTGTATACACGACCGTGTGTAAGGTAGATGGCTGGTGGGAAGCTGCTGTATAACATAGGGAGCTCAGCTCAGTGCTCCGTGAGGACCTAGAGGGGTGGGATGGGGGGAGTGGGAGGGTCTTCCAAGAGGGAGGGGATGTAACATATCCACAGGAATGATTTGCTTCATTGTACAGCAGAAACTAGCACAACACTGTAAGGCAACTATATCCCAATTTAAAAATAAAAAAGAGTTTCTGAGATATTTTACAGAGATAGGCCAAAGATCATTTAGCTTGGAGAACTAAATAAAGCCCAACAAAGGGATCGAGAAGGTTAGGTTCCTCTCCTATCCTGAAAGTCCTTCATGTGACTTCCATCTCTGCACCACACCTGATTTTAAAACTAGCACATGTATGACATATAATACAACATTTATAAATTAAGGAAGCCCACCTCTTTTAAGTAATATTCTTTAAATCTCCATCTCTGACAGTCCTACTGTTTGCACGGTAACTGTAACAGGCGTATTTTTCAGAAAATAGTGAATAAAAACTGACAAGCTACCTGGGGAATCTGAATGTATAATTGATAGGGGCATAAATTAATATGATTAGGCCTTTATTGGGTGCAGTGGCTGCCAAACCTACAAAAGAGGCCTGGAATGAAACATGGCTATGGTCTCGGCGCTGATAGACATCAATATGTAATGTGGATTATCTCGAACTTTCTCATGTGGGCTGCTGATGACAGTACTGAGCCTAATTGAAATTTTTATCTTTTCATTGCATACAGACAGTTTTGGCTGGTCATTTTCTTTGGTAAGAGGAGAAAACCGGGTGATAAAAAATAATCAAGGTTTTCAATGAAGGTCTTAATAAAATAATTTAATGAAGGCTTTAGAAATTAGTGCTTTGTAAAGCCACTTTGGAGAACCTAACTTCTGGAAATTCCTTTACATTATGATTATCTAAATATTACTCAGCAGTCGTGTCCAACCAAAGTAACACAGAAGATTCAGTCATTTCTTTGGAAATTGATGCCATCTATATAAAATCATGGATAATGATTTAGCTGTTTCTGACGCTTATAAAAACATTTCTTAATGCCTCTGATGAAATGCATCTTTGCAGAATTATATCTAAACAGGTTTTCCAGGTGGCTCAGTGGTAAAGAATCTGCCTGCCAATGCAGGAAACACAGGAGATACAGGTTAAGTCCATGGATAAGGAAGATCCCCCGAAGAAGCAAGTGACTACCCACTCCAGTATTCTTGCCTGAGAAATTCCATGGACAGAGAAGCCTGGTGGGCTACAGTCCATGAGGTCACAAAGAGTTGGACACAACTGAGGAACTGAGCACACATACACACCTAAAAGTAACAAAATTAAAATAATTTCCCCATTCATTCTAAAAAACAAATTTACATGCTTAATAGTTAAACAGTTATCATCCCTGAGTACCACTGTTTTTGCTTACATACCATTTTCCACTGTATATTTTAGATTGCAATGCTATGATAAAAAAACAGTTCAGAATTGTAATATTTCCAGAATGACATGTTAAGTTTCAGAGATTGAAGCCCTTTCATCTGTAATTTTCCAGAACTTCCTCACTTTACAGCATGTATAATATTAGCCACACTTTATATCTGCCCTCGGCTGTAATAAGTATAAGATGTGAAACAAGCTTGATATGATTTGGGGGAACATTTGTGTACTGCAACCAGAAAGGTCATATGTTTTATGTACTTTGTGATAAAAGTGAGTGTTGATATCTAGGGACTGGACAATGAAAACTAATGGGGCATTGGAACTTTCTTGGTGACCTCATGAAGCAATTTACGATCCTTTTATCACCCCCTAATATGATGTTGTCATAAAAATGATCTTTTAATTAAATGTAACAGGAAAACCCTGCACCCTCATTGGGGTGTTTCTGGTCCCGGCAAGTTAACATTTTTAATGGCATACCATCAGCAGTCAGCAGTATTGGATTTATAAAATGCCGTTCCTCTCGAGTACTTTCAAAGCTGTGATCCCTGTGACTGTATCTACCCAAGGGTCTGTGGTATAAAAGCAAAGCAGTTGAAAGAGTTGCTCGTGCAGAAAGGCAATGGAATATCATAGAAAGAAACCTGGGTTGAAAAGAAACCTGGTCTATTTCCGAAGAAATGCCCGCTATGTGCTAGGCATTCCACCAAAAACTTTACATTACTTCTATGTCATATTTCGCCCTTATTTTCTGGAGAACTGGGTTCTCTCAGTCTCTGCCACTATTTGGTTGTGTGATCTTAGGGTCATAGCTCTGATCTCAATTTTCTCTTCTGTATGTGGAGTGACAGAGTAAAGAACGGGTATTTGTGACCCCATGGACTGTAGCCCAGCAAGCTCCTCTGTCCATGGAATTTTTCAGGCAAGAATCCAGGAGTGGGTTGCCATTTCCTTCACCAGGGGATCTTCCCAACCAAGGGATCAAACCTGTGTCTCTCATATCTCCTGCATTGAAAAGCAGATTCTTTACCACTAAGCCTCCCACGGGGGCCCATAAGAATAAGACCACAGCCTTTCTAATTGCGGCATTAAATTTCTATACAAGAAATAAAAGAATGAGCATAGAAGAGAGGAAGAGAATCAGAGGAAAGGACATTATTGAAGTTTACCATGAACCATTTATGGTCCTGGGATCTGGAGATGGATGACCAAAATACAGTCCCTGATATTTAAAAAAACTCATAGTCCCATGAGAGAATGAATGCCATGTTAGCCTAAGAAAATATATACTGGTGGTAGCAAGCACAGAGGGCTGTGGTATCAGACAAGGCGGTGCATCGCAAATGAAAAGTTGAGGGAAGGCTTTCATAGGAGATAATGACTAGCAAAACCTTGAAGAGTGACAAATGAGACCTGGGTGAAGCAAAGTAGGACTAGTGTTCCAGGTGGAGGGGAGCCTCAGAGGGGTAAAATAGCCTGGATGCAAGGGACACTGAAAGAGGTTTGCTATGACTAGCGCATGAAGCACAAGGCTGTTAGTATGAGGAGCAAAAATTAGACACAAAGGGAACCCAATTCATAACAATTCTTGCAAGTTGGGCTCAGAAGCCTGGACTTTATCCTACAGGAAATAAAAAGCTGCAGACAGGTTGGATTGAGATTTAGAAAAAAAAAAAAATCAGCCTGGCTATAATAAGGGGGTGGGGGTAGATCTCAATAGAGCAAAAACAGAGGCGGGGAGGTCAGGTAAGAAACTACGGCAACATTTGTTGAAAGATGATTTTTCCCTGAACTGGAGAAATGGCCTGGGTGCTGAAAAGAGGAGGCAGGCATGAGAAATGTTTGGAAGGTGAAACCAGCAGGTCGTGGGCTTGGCTGGATGGGGGATCATTCTAAGAAGAAGGGACAGTCTGGACCAAAGTGCTAACCAACTCCATCAATTCAATGAAAACTAAAAGTCAGTTGTACTCAGTCACTCAGTCATGTCCAACTCTTTGTGACCCCATCAACTGTAGCCCACCAGGCTCCTCTGTCCATGGAAATTTTCAGGCAAGAATACTTAAGTGGGTAGTCATTTCCTTTTCCAGGGGATTTTCCTGATCCAGGGATCAAACCTGTGTCTCTTGCATCTCCTACATCAGCAGGTGGGTTATTTACTACTCTGCTTCCTGGGAAGTCCCCATACTACCCTTGATCTTAGCCAAAAGGTCCTATGGAAATATCTGTTACATACTTGCTTTGTTACTGTGGTCTCAAAATACTAAAAAAGTTGATAAACTGAAATTTTTCATCAAGTGCTCAGCGTGAGCTTCCCTGTCACTTGTCTTCCCCAGGAATCAGTCAGGGATAAAGAAAGTCATTTTTACCTCCCCTATGTAGCTGGAAAAATAGAAGTCCTAGATACTGGGTGATACAACAGGCAGATGCATGCAGAGAAAGAAGCCTGCTCGCCCAGCTCCTAGTCCACATAGTTATTCCCTGCACAGTTCAGTTCAGTTCAGTCGCTCAGTCGGGTCCGACTCTGCAGCCCCACGAACTGCAGCACGCCAGGCCTTCCTGTCCATCACCAACTCCCGGAGTTTACCCAAACTCATGTCCATTGAATCAGTGATGCCATCCAACCATCTCATCCTCTGTTGTCCCCTTCCCCTCCTGCCTTCAATCTCTCCCAGAATCAGGGTCTTTTCAAATGAGTCAGTTCTTCACACCAGGTGGCCAAAGTATTGGAGTTTCAGCTTCAACATCAGTCCTTCCAATGAACAACCAGGGCTGATCTCCTTTAGAATTGACTGGTTGGATCTCCTTGCTGTCCAAGGGACTCTCAAGAGTCTTCTCCAACACCACAGTTCAAAAGCATCAATTCTTCAGCATTCAGCTTTTTTTATAGTCCAACTCTCATATGCATACATGACCACTGGAAAAACCATAGCCTTGATTAGATGGACCTTTGTTGGCAGAGTAATGTCTCTGCTTTTTAATATGCTGTCTAGGTTGGTCATAACTTTCCTTCCAAGGAGTAAGCNTTGCTGACATATTGAAAGCAGCACTTTTACAGTCTCATTCTTTAGGATGTTTTAAACAGCTCAGCTGGAGTTCCACCACCTCCACTAGCTTTGCTTGTAGTGACGCTTCCTGAGGCCCACTGGCTTCATGCTCTAGTATATCTGGCTTTACATGAGTGACACCAACATCATCTCTATCTGGGTCATTATGACCATTTTTGTATAGTACTTCTGTGCATTCTTGCTACCTCTTCTTAATCTCATCTGCTCATCTGTTAGATCTTTGACTTTTCTGTCCTTAATTGTGCCCATCTTTGGATGATGTATTCCTATGGTATCTCCAGTTCTCCTGAAGAGATCTATACTCTTTACAATTTATTATTTTCCTCTAATTCTTGCACTTTTCACTTACAAAGACTTTCTTTTCTCTCCTTGCTATTCTCTGGAAGTCTTCACTTCATTGGGTATATCTTTTCCTTTCTTGTTTCATGTTCACTTCTCTTATTTTCAGCTCTTTTGACGGCCTCCTCAGGCAACCACTTTGCCTGCTCATATTTGTTTTTCTTGGGGATGGTTTTGGTCACCACTCTCTGTACAATGTTACAAACCCCCACCCATAGTTTTTCAGACTACCATACCAAATCCCTTGAATCTATTTTTTCATCTCCTCATTGTATAATTATAAGGGATTTGATTTAGCTCATAGCTTAATGGCCTAGTGATTTTCCTTACTTTCTTCAATTGAAGCCTGAATATTGCTTGTTTCTGTGTAAGCAATAGTGATAGATTACCACCCGCCACTCTCAGTCAGTATGGAGCAAAAAGCACAATTTGAGGACTATAAAGTGGAAGTGAGAAATAGATTTAAGGGACTAGATCTCATAGACACTGTGCCTGATGAACTATGGATGGAGGTTCATGACATTGTACAGGAGACAGGGATCAAGATCATTCCCATGGAAAAGAAACGCAAAAAAGCAAAATGGCTGTCTGAGGAGATCTTACAAATATCTGTGAAAATAAGAGAAGTGAAAAGCAAACGTGATAGGCATCTGAATGCAGAGTTCCAAAGAATAGTAAGGAGAGATAAGAAAGCCTTCCTCAGTGATCAATGCAAANTTTTTTTTTCCCATGCCACGTTGCATGTAGGATGTTAGTTTCCCGACCAAGAATTGAACCTTCACCCCTCTCTGTGTTGGGAGCACAGAGTCTGAACCACTGAACTTCCAGGGAAGTCTCAGGATTCTTGACAGTAAAAATGACTCTTGATTTTCCATGGTGATTGGATAATTGGAAAAAACAAATCATCCCAAATCACATTTTCACTAATATTTTCAACCTCCTTGTGTATCAGCCCTTTCACCAGTGCTGTGGGCAAATAGCAAAATAAACCTGCTTGAGTTTTATCTTTTTCCCACTTCAAGACCTGTTGACAATTTATTTCACCCTGGGGCTCTGGGAAATATGGAACACAAAGACCTTGCAAATCAGCAAACAGGGTGATATTTAGGAAAGACCATAAATTGCTTTCAGTAAGTCGCTGGTAAATCTGGTAACTCTGCACTGTATCTTCCCATCTTCTTCTGAGCAATGAAATCCTAACCACTCAAACTGACATTCTCTCAGCCCCAGGTTAATAAAGGAATTGCTCAGGAACTGAGGTCAATGCCCCAAGAATTAAAGCCAGGTAAGAAATAGCAAGATACTATAGTTCACAGTGTTGGATCATGAATGTTAATAAAACAGTACATTTGATGCCTTGATATGTAAGTTTTATTCAGCACAAGTCTATTACTTTTCTCTCAGAATGAGGGTAAGAAATGAGTCTGAGAGGTTAAATAGTTCTCACAGGGACACTGTCTCTACTCTCACTGGTTCCAGCCACTATTATGTCTTGATTGGACTCTTCAGACACCTTCCTAACTGATCTACTTACTTCAGGAATAGTAGTAAACTACCTTGCCTTCTGTGCTGCTAAAATTATGAACCTACATGTTTTCACATTTCAATATCTCCCTATAGTTGTACGATAAAATTCAAGTTCCTTTACTGGCATATAGTCCATTTCTGGTTCAGCCTCATGTCCCGCCACTTTCCTTCACCAACTCCAAATTCCAGCCAAGTTCAACCAACTGTAGGTTTTCAAAAATACTACTTTTGTTTATGCCTCCCCCAAACTGGCATAATGTCAGCCTACCAATCCATGAAAAATCAGCAAAAGGCTCACATCTGAGGCCAGTGATGTTGCATCATTCCTGAGAAAAGTTAAGAGCATGGGGGCCAGACAGATACAGGCTGGGATCCAGGCTACACGATCTGACTGGGTATATGACTTTGAAAGAACTACTGAAGTCTCTAACCAGAATCCTCACCAGAAAGAAGAGGATCACAACGATATCTATGTCACAGGGATATAGAAGGAATTAAAGAGCAAACATATGTAAAGCTTGTAGCACAGTGCCTGACACTTTGTAAGTATTCAAAGTGTTAGATGTTACAGTGTAACAGGAAAGAACAAAACCTGACTGCATGTTGGGTCTGTTTCTTTTGCTTTAATCTTTGCTTTTCATTGCTTTCGTTACTGTAATCACTGAAAGGATGCTGTCTATCCCTGTAAGCATACATTACATAACAGCCAGCCTGACGGGCTGCTGTCCATGCGGTCGCACAGAGTCGGACACGACTGAAGTGACTTAGCAGCAGCAGTCTGGGGAAGCCTGCCCCTCTGCCTGAATGTTAAACTAAAGTGCCTGTGTTCAGCTCACAGGGAGGCATCCTGACCCTGCCCACCTGTGAACGGCTACAGGAAAGAAGAATTAACACATCCCTTCCCTTTTGCTGGCCAAGCCAGGAAAATTATGGAAGACTTATGGCCTATTTACTTTACTTCCTCATCTCCTCCTGATCTCTGTTCTAAAAAAGAAACTGGCATCCAGACCCTGATAAAATGGCACTCCAGGACTCTCGTCTGCCATCTTCTTGGAGGTTTGGCTTTCCAAGAAAGTCGCTATCGCCTGCCTGGTCTCCAGATTATTGGCCTGTCGTGTGGCAAGAAGTCAGAGCTTGGACTCAGTGAACAACAGTATTGCTGGGAGTGACTTTTCATTGTTCTTCATGTTTCCACCAAGTCCAAATGAGTAGTCTAGCAGCCATATTCCTATACCCTTCTGGCTGTAATTGTTTGAATGTATGTGTCCGCTCCCAGGCTCTGCAGAATCTGTGTACCCCACATGAAAGGATCAGGACCTGCCTTTGATAGAATTAATGAGGAAATTGAAAACCTTCACTCTACTGCTCCTGTAAATGTAGAATAAGATACATTTTTTTCCACACCCATTTTAACTCAGGAA
Organism: Neotragus pygmaeus; assembly: GCA_006410875.1. NCBI lineage: Eukaryota > Metazoa > Chordata > Mammalia > Artiodactyla > Bovidae > Neotragus > Neotragus pygmaeus. Next base: position 1,035,325 of record SJYV01035481.1, read on the forward strand.
GGATTCCATATGACAGCTTATAGCACATTATCAATCTCACTTTTATTGGAAAATGGGTTTTAATTTTTTATTCAAGAATATATGAAGGACAGCTGATGAGCCCATGTTTCACTTATCTGAATCACATATCCTACATTCTAGAAAATAATTATTTTTCGGCATTTTTTAGCAAATTACGTCGTATCTTGACTGTGGAAGTGATGGTGTTGTTTTTAGTCATATTCTCTAATCTTCCCTCCAGTTACTATTACTACTTTCTACTTATCACCTGATCACTTTAGCTGTTCTTGTCTCTTTCTGTCTTGTGTTTTAGTCAAGGGGTATGAAGTCTGAAAGGATAAGGTGAACGTGATCCCGAGAATATACACACAGTAGCCACTGTTTGAAAGTGCCTAATCCAGTCTTGAGACAAAAGTTGATGTTTATTTTTTATTTCATTAATGTATAATTTTACAAGTAATGAAAAATAATGTTCATTGTATAAAAGCAACCACACAGAGACTAAAGCTCCCTAACCCTCCCAGAGCCTTTCCTGTGCTATACTTTAGCATTTCTGTATGTATAATATATATTTAATAATGTTTTTTACTGATTTGTAATTCTTTTTTTGAGTGCTGAGCTTTAAATATTCAACTATTTGTCTTAAATATCTTTCCATGTTTTGTTTTAAAATTTTGCATAGTATTCCATTATATAACTATATTGTGATTTATTAGCCATTCTACTATTGATGAATAGTTAGGTTATTTCCATTTTTGTGCTGCAATAATACCCTTATACACGTCTCTTTGTATACATGGATCTATATTTCTCTGGGAGTAGATGCTGAGAAGTGTAATTGCTGTGTCATACTACCTGGACTTAGAGAAAGAAATTTTATTCAATTGTTTTTAAATAAAAATACAAGCTTACAGTATAAAATCCAGATGTTGAGAAGTGCTGTTTACCTTCCACTGACTGGTATCTCATCACATAGTTCCCTCCCAAAGAGAAACCAGCAGTATCATTTTTTTTTAAATATGTCCTTTAAAAGATATTTTTTCATATTGAAGCAAATAATTAAGTAACTATGTTTACATTGATGTGTATATTATGTAGCCCGCCAGGCTTTTTTGCCCATGCAGTTCTCCAGGCAAGAATACTGGAGTGGGCTACCAATTCCTACTCCAGGGCATCTTTTTGACCTAGGGGGTCCAACCCATGTCTCCTTGGCAGGCAGATTCTTTACCACTGAGCCATCTGAGAAGCCCCACTTCATTTTATGGGTGTACCATAATATGTTTAATGGTTCACTTATTGATGTTCATTTAGCTTTTTCCCAATATATTATTAAAAAATACAACAATGAATACGTTTCTCATGCATTTATAGTCTTATAGTGAGTGAGTGAAGTCACTCCGTAGTGTCCAACTCTTTGCAACCCCACAGACTGACTATATCCTACCAGGCTCCTCCGTCCATGGGATTTTCCAGGCAAGAATACTGGAGTGGATTGTCATTTCCTTCTCCAGGGGATCTTCTCGACCCAAGGATTGAACCCAGGTCTCCCACATTGTAGGCTGATGCTTTACCATCTGAGCCAAATAGTCTTACAGGTGCAGTCAAATTTTCTTCCACGCTAGTTGCATTGGGTTAAAATGTTAGTCACTCAGGATGACTGTAAATTCTTTACCATTCCAACCATCAAGAGACAGTTTTTTTTCTCCAGCCTTTGGTTCTGTGAATTGTTTTCGCCCAGTAGAATGCTGTAGAAGTAATACTGTGTCATTTTTAAAGCTGGGTCTAAGAGATCTACAGCTTTTTCTTTCTTAAGCTTGAAATGTTACTCTTGTAAATGCTGGACAATAAGAAGTTCAAGCCAGATGGAGGAGAATCAAGGTAACCCCAGATGATCTGCCAGACAGGCAGGACCAGCCAGATGAATCAGCGTTCTTGGGTTCCAGCCTAGTCAAGCCTTCAGACGAACTACCCTGCTGAGCCCAGTTAACCCTCAGAATCATGAGAAGTGATAAATGGTTGTTATTTTCAGCCAGTAAGTTTTACTTTACTTTTTTCACTTTGTAATGGAAGTATAGTTGGGCATCCCTGGTGGCTCAGATGCTAAAGAATCTGCCTGCAGTTGTGGGAGATCCAGGTTTGATCCCTGGGTCGGGAAGATCCCCTGGAGAAGGGCATGGCTAACTACTCCAGTGTTCTTGCCTGGAGAATCTCATTGACAGAGGAGCCTGGAGGGTTACAGTCCATGGGGTAGCGAAAGAGTCAGACATGACTGAAAGGCTCACTTTCATAGCTGATTTACACTGTTCTGTTAATTTCTGATGTATAGTGAGGTGATTGTCATATATGCATCTCTATTAATGCATCTTTGAAATATTCTTTTCCATTATTATTTATCATAGGATATTGAACATAGTTCCCTGTGCTATTCACTAGGATCTTATTGTTTATCTATTCCACATATAATGGCTTACATTTGCTAACCTCAGCCTCCCACTCCATCCAGCCCCCTCCCTCTTGGCAAGGATCAGTCTGAGATATCCGTGGTCCTGTTTCTGTTTCATAGATAGGTTTGGTTATGTCATAGTTTAGATTCCACATATAAGTGACATCATATGTTATTGGTCTTTCTCTTTCTCACTTACTTCAGCTAGTATGGTGATCTCTAGTTGCAGCGCTGTTTCAGCCACTAAACAGTGATTCTTGAATGAGAGAATGAATAGGATAAAAATGATATTTTCCAGTTTAATCAATATATCATATTTGCATATCTAAAGCTATAAACTACTTCTCAAAAATCTTTTTCCCTGTCTTTCAGTATTTCTCACATCCATTTGCCCCTTTACCCTACCATTCCTGTATGTATATATTTCTAGTCCTCATGTCTACTTCATCAGAATCTTGTAATATTTTCCCTAGAATTCTGAAATCTATTTTTGCCCCACACAATTCAAAATGGATGATTTCTGAGAGTCCATGTGTTCAGCTCAGAACTTGGCAGGTCTCTAGGGAGCAGATTACAAAACACTACTGAAGTCCAAACTGAAACCCAGTTTCTTCCAGAATGATGACTCACAATCTGGTGGCATGTGGGCACCTACTGACCAGAGGTTCTTAGCTGAGGGTTCCCATGCAGGTTACCTTCAGGTGTCTGTCAGTTTTATTAAAAGTAGTCCCCATCACATCTTTGGGGATGAACATAAATCTCATTTTTTTAAAAGAAAGTCTCAGTTTATGCCTTTTATCTTTGGCATAATAATTCATTATGCAGCTTTTCACTCTCAAAAGTGTTTCAGTTTTTACAATAAATTATATGATCATTCTAGGATGTATTGCAGAATACTTTCCAAGTTGCCACAGAACTTACACACATAGACAGGCTTACACACACACAGACAAAGACACCCACGAATGTAGCAACTTAAGGTATTTGTTAGTAAATTCAAACTCAATGTGTGTTGCAACAATTCAAATTATTTAGTGATGATTCAATAACCATTCCATACTTGCTATCTTCCGTATATATTCTGTGAATTTTACTTTCAAACTTAACTATACAGATTTTTTTTTTAAATAAAAAATTACAGGCCTACTAATCAACCAGTCCATTCTGAAGGAGATCAACCCTGGGATTTCTTTGGAAGGAATGATGCTAAAGCTGAAACTCCAGTACTTTGGCCACCTCATGCGAAGAGTTGACTCCCTGGAAAAGACTCTGATGCTGGGAGGGATTGGGGGCAGGAGGAGAAGGGGACGACTGAGGATGAGATGGCTGGATGGCATCACTGACTCGATGAACGCGAGTCTGAGTGAACTCCAGGAGTTGGTGATGGACAGGGAGGCTTGGCGTGCTGCGATTCATGGGGTCGCAAAGAGTCGGACACGACTGAGTGACTGAACTGAACTGAACTGAACTGAATGAGTATTTCTGTGAACCCAATTTAAAATCATCAAGGAATATATTTTGAAACTAGAGAATGTCTCAACAAATAGATATTAATGGAGACCCATTCTCAAACTCACATTGTGTTGTACAGGACCAGAAATGCTATACTGTGATCTAGGATTCTAAAGATAATTAGGTATCAAAATAAGATTGAGAGAGAGAAAAAAAATAAGAGCAGTGATGAAGTAAATTCATATGATTTTCTGGGTCAAAGCACATGTATATACCCAGGTCAAAGAAGATTATGGGTCTAAGGCTGGGGCACACAGGTAAGTAAGAGGTGATACCTTTAACATATCAGCATGAGTAGGTCACTCAAACAAAGTCAGCAATCTAATAAAGCATCAGGATCCAAGAATGTAGAAATACCATGGAAATCAAGGAAAATCTAAGAACAAAAGCATTCTGCTCAAGTTTAACTTAGTATGTCCCTCCCACTCTAGGAGAAGACTATTCTTGGTTGTTAGAGGACCAACTACATTCTGGAGGATGTAAGTGAAGACAGATAAAACATGGTTCAGAGTGTCAGGGACCAGATGCTGTTTTTACCAGAGGGAGTATCTGGGAATAATCTTCTCTTATCAGGTATACTTTTACTAAACACTAGAACACCCTTTATGTTCCAGGCATTGTGTTGGATGTAAAAATGGAGAGGAAAAGAGGAAAAAATATAATTGTAACAATAAAAGGTCCGATCACTACTCTTAAGAGGTTTGTAGCCTGGTTCTTCATTTTTGGTTTCCTTCTGTTGCTATATTCATTTCAAACACTACTATGTTAATTGGATAGCCATGGTACCCTTCTTAACAATTTAGATTTTTAGTGAGAATTTGGGGAGCAACAGATATGTTTTGGTCATTGTGCCTAGGGCTAAAGCATTTTTCATTGTAAGCTAAAGCTCTAAAATAGTCTTTTAAGCACATTCTGAATACAAGCAGGTTGCTGTATTATTTAGTGAAAATGTTCATTTCGAGAGCTTTTTTTTTTTTTTTTCCTAAAAAGCTCCAGACAATTACACATTCATCGCTTTCCTTAAGTGCTATCACTTACATAGCCTCTACATAGTATTTCAACATGAGGTTAATTGCAGCTAAAGAAAAGTTTATGATTAGTCCAGACAGGTATTTTTCTTCATTGTCTGATACCATAAATCCATTAAATTCCTATCCATCTTGTCATCCTCTCCTTGAAGACTGGGTTATATGACCTGCANTAGTATTTCAACATGAGGTTAATTGCAGCTAAAGAAAAGTTTATGATTAGTCCAGACAGGTATTTTTCTTCATTGTCTGATACCATAAATCCATTAAATTCCTATCCATCTTGTCATCCTCTCCTTGAAGACTGGGTTATATGACCTGCAATACTAGTTCAGTTTCGTGATGATAATTGTGATTGGCAGAGAGCTTTCAGAGTTGCAATAAATTTTGCCACAGGCAGAGAGGAATTTTGTACCAACCCAATTCCACTGTGAAATCAGATTTTTTAACTATCTTATTACTGGTGAATAGTTATCATTTGGAAGAAAGAACCATGGCTGTCTTCTGGCTTTAATAATTGTAGTAATTTGCTTTGGAAGATCAAGTTTGAAGCAGCTTGAGATACGTGGCTTTTCTTTGTATTATTTGGGGCTGAAGCACGCTGCCTTTCACCCCCTTNGGCGTGCTGCGATTCATGGGGTCGCAAAGAGTCAGACACGACTGAGCGACTGAACTGAACTGAACACCCTTTAGACCGGGAGAGATTCACTTTCTCTCTCCCTTTTGTTAATCATACAGGGCCTCATAAAAGATTTCAACAGACTATGTTACCTCAAGTTATGCTTAACAGTCCTACTCTTTGTCAAAAGTTTGTAGCCAAGGCTTTACATCCAATGTGACAGCAATCCCCTCATGCATTTGTCATTAATAATATACTGTAACTACAAATAGGAGAAATGATATTTGTGACCCTGAATGGCCATGATATTCTTTAGACTCCAGAGAAAACTGATTAAAATAAAATCTTTTTTGAAATTGCAAAACCGGTTCTTACACATGCAGTTAGGAAAAGGTTAACTTGTTAAAATACTTTTTTGGAGCTCCAATTCTGCCTGGGAAACAAAAACAGTCTAAGAAAAAGACCCTAAAGTTAACTCTTATCATGTCCTTGGGATACACAGCCCATTCTGTCTGGGACTCCAGCCATAAACAAATTGGTGGAACTCAAAAAAAATAAAAAAGCAAAAAGATATTTTAAATTTCAAGCAGAAAACTATGCCTATCTAAATTTATCTATGTCTCAATGTCTGTCTTTGTTTTTGAATAATATGAAATTAATGAGCTCTATTTAAATTTAGGTCATGTGAACTGAAAAATATTCAATATTAAATATAATGTTTCAGTTCAGTTCAGTCACTCAGTTGTGTCCGACTCTTTGCGACCCTATGAATTGCAGCACGCCACACCTCCCTGTCCATCACCAACTCCTGGAGTTCACTCAAACTCAGCATCCATTGAGTTGGTGATGCCGTCCAGCCGTCTCATCTTTGGTCGTCCCCTTCTCCTCCTGCCCCCAATCCCTCCCAGCATCAGAGTCTTTTCCAGTGAGTCAACTCTTTGCACGAGATGGCCAAAGTACTGGAGTTTCAGCTTTAGCATGTTTATTTAAATAAAAATATAATTGTTTACTAATCTAATTAAGACATGTCTTAAGTCATCAACATTATGTAATACTTTTACTATGCCTAGGTTTAAGGTAAACTAAATTTGTCAACAAAAGGGTAACTCTTTATATATATATAAATATATAAATGAGATGAAAACTTTAGATAAACTCTATAAAAATAATCATATTTTAATAAGTAATCTATTATCATAATCTATTATTATAATCTAAAATAATCTCTTAGGATTGGGATAACTTAAATTTTTAGAATTGTACTAAACCAAATAATAAGTTTATTAAATAGCTAGGTCATTTCCAAATAAAATAAGATTTTAAAACATTAATTACTGAACATTAATTTCCTCTTACAGAGATTTTAGACTATTAATAAATATATTATATAATATACACTATATTTTATATATTTATTTATTAAAATAAATATATATAATATAATAAACGTATTCACCAATCTATAAAATGCTAATATACAAGACACTTCATGGTTGCTAAAGAAAAATAACATGTATATTTTAAATAAAAAGGTATAACAAATAAAACGATAAATACAAAAATATAAAAAAGGTTTATAACAAATGAGAAAGAATTTTATGGCAAATGGATGTAACTCATTGTCCTGAACTTTCTTCCTCTTCCTTCTTACACGTCTCTATCAATACAAATTCTTCCTGTATTTGGGCCACACCTCTCCGAGGTGAAGGTACACGACATGCTATTACCCACCTGTTAGCTTACTTTGCAATAATGAGAACACCTAATTCTATAAAAACAGACAATGGCCCTGCCTATATTTCTAAGCAGTTCAAACAATTCTTACAATTCATTCTCTGTTAAACAGATTACAGACATTCCTTATAATCCACAAACACAAGACATAAACAAACAAGTTACACACTGAAACTACAAATAAAAAATTAAATATGGGGGAAAACACAGGAACACATTTATCTTCCTTACCCAGGGCAGACTTTACTAGATTCCAGCACAATATATTTTTTAAGCCTATAACTATTGTTTTTAAGATTTCAGTACAATTTTATTTAGGTTGTATTAGATAAAATTATCTTAGAGTCTAGATGGTGAAGGACAGGGAGGCCTGGCATGCTGCCCCCCGTGGGGTCACAAAGAGACTCAAGTGAGCAGCTGAGCAGCTGCTACTAGGAGGGCTTCCTCGGCGGCGGTGGCGGTAAAGAACCCGACTGCTAATGCGGGAGACCTGCTGCTGCGGCTGCTAAGTCGCTTCAGTCATGTCTGACTCTGGGCGACCCCACAGACGGCAGCCCACCAGGCTCCTCTGCCCCTGGGATTCTCCAGGCAAGAGTACTGGAGTGGGCTGCCATTTCCTTCTCCATATAACTATTGTTAATATAGCTTTATTTGTTTTAATTTTTTTAAACGTACCGCAAGGAGATATTTTGACAAAAGCAGAAAAACATTTCAAGACAACGAAGGACACCTCCCTTCCCTTTGCCCATCTGGTATCAAGATGGGTTAACTAACCAATGGGAATCTAGGCAACTAATCTCACAGGGAAAGGGGTATGCTTGTGTTTCTCCGGATGGATCCAGTGAACTCACATCGCTTCCTCTTCGGAAGATTCTACCTAAGGGGGGCCCAGCATTCAAACTAGAGATGAAACAACAAAAACCCCAAGAGGAAGAAATTCCAATACAAGCCATGGAGGCTTTAAAACTTTCCAAAAAAACACCGCACTCGATGTCATCGACCTTATGATCACCTTACTTGGGGACAGGTAAAAACCCTTACTAATCAAGCCGAAAATCTGATTTCTCAACAGGGAATGCCTCAGAATCCTGAAAATACTTTTGTCGCTATGCTTGCTTTGCTTGCTTTTGCTTCCCCCCCTCAGGCTGACGTTATTGATCACTCTTATTGGGCTTATATACCTAACCGCCCCCCCCACTTTATTACAGGTTATAGAATGGACAGATATAGGACCAATCATATCCACTAATGACTCAACACATATGCCCCCTCCTTGGAGCTTGGAGGGGCCCTCTCATCCTGAGGAAGAAGGAAGACTAATTAACATTTCTCTAGGCCATGAAATCCTTCCTTTACGCATGGGCCCAACAAAATGATGTATTAATGTTAGTCAACAAACACGGGCTTTCGTCCTGCCTCCAAAAAGGAACTTCCACACGTTGCTTGGATTATTTACTGCCCTTTCTTTGTCCGTGAACCATGTTCATACTACTGAAACTTTAGGGAAAGAACAAAGAACACCATGCAAAGGGTTTACTAATGAGAACTTTAAACATACTCCTGTTTGTTGGAACAAATGTCAGGCCAAATCAGGAAAATTGTTTGTGGCCAATCATACAATTGTCGATTGGGGACCCCATGGTATGTGGTTATCTAACTGCTCAGATGACATTAACAGCACTGTGTGTGATTATCCTGCTCAAATAGCATAGAAGGTTCCTAACACTACAATGGAGCATCACGACAGAGGACTTCTTGGGCGGCCTGATGGTGGACTGGCCCCCCTCATCCTCGAATCTCCTCGATAAACAGACTGGGCCTGAACAATGGGACACATGGAAACTTGCTGCAAGCACCTTAGAATTTGGGACTTGGACCGGACATTTCACAGGGACCAGTCGTAGTCATAGGAATTATTTCTTTCGCTATAATCAATCATATTTTACACACGCCTATGTTTCACTTCCTTTTGTTCTAGCTATTGGAAGTTTACAATTCAACAAGACTTTAGGTTCTGTAACTTGTTTAAATTGCAAATTATATACTTAACTCTTCTTTCCTTAAGAAATGAATCCCTTCTGATTCTTCGATCTCAACGTAGTCTGTGGTTACCAATAAATCTCCAGCGGCCCTGGGAAGAAGGTCCCATGGCTGGACTTGCTTCCCGGTCACTTACTAAACTGCTCTGGTGATCTCAACGATTCGTTGATGGCTGATTCTTGGCATGTTTGGATTAATAGCTATTTGTACCACTGTTGCCGTCACTGGCGTTGCTTTACAAACCTCAACTCAAACACATAATTCTATCCAAAATTGCACTAAAGATGCTCATACTATGTGGGCCTCTCAGGCTCCGATAGATGAGGATATTCAAGATGAAGTACAGGAACTAAAGACAGCCATCAGATGGGTTGGAGATCAATTAATAGATGTACCAAAACAGGGGATGTTACATGTGATTGGAGTTTGACTCAATTTTGTGTTACTCCTGTTCAGTTCAATAATAGTGCCTACAGCTGGGAACAAATCAAATTTCATTTACAAAACATACATGACAATGCCTCTCTGAATGTACAATTATCATAAAAAGAAATCTCTGAAACCTTTTCTAAAAATCTGTCCTCTTCCACTAATTTGAAAACTTTAGCTGAACCACTAGCTGATCAATTATCTGGGCTAGGCCCACACGGATGGTTTCAAAACATGACTCACAGCCTCGGGTCTGGAACTGTAATTCTGGTGATTGTCTCGACAATTGTATTTGTCGTTCACCATTGCCTTCATGCAAAAATTGTTAAAACTAAACAAACTCAAATGGTCAGAACCGTTTTTTACAAATATTATAAACAAATAAGGGGGAATTGTCAGGGAATGTTTAACAGGAGGATTCCCATGTGCTGTTTCTTATAAATTCTCTGTTCCTTATCAGTTCCTATTCCAAGAACAAGTAGAGCTGCACGCAGCTCTCAGGACTGAGATCATGAGAAACGGTATCTACTTGGATTCCTTTCAGTAACTCCCTTCAATGACTCTTTCAGCATCAGCGACCTTGTATGTATTAGACTATCCATATTGTGGCTATAAAATTTCATCCTGTGTAATAGGTGAGTAGTCATCTTACTAAGGATATATAAGCCTGCATTTCTGCTAATAAAAGACCTTAACTCCATCAGAGCTTGGGCCCCCGTGTCTTTCTTTCTCTCTCTCTCTTTCACTTTCTTATTGTCGACTCCAGACTGCCAGGTTCCGGTCCCTTAAAGGACCCCAACAATTTCACTGCCACCTGGTTGCCACGGTTTCTGATGAAAAAAAAAAATCAGCTGTTAATCTTATTGTGGACAGCCCTTCCACAGGACTGTTTTCTTTCTTGCTGCTTTCAAGATCTCCTCTTTGTCTTTCAACAACCGTGTTGCGACATGTTTTGTGTGGCTGAGTTTATCTTGCTTGGAGTTCACTGAGCTTCTTAATGTGTATATTTACGTCTTTCATTAAGTCTGAGATGTTTTCAGCCATTATTTCTTTAAATAATCTCTTATTCTGGGACTCTCATTATGCATATGTTGTTACATTCGATGGTGTTGCCAAAGTCCCTTGAGTCTGTTCGATTTTCTTCCCGCTTTCTCCTTTCTGTTCCTCAGACAGAATAACTTCAGTTGCTGTAACATATTACTGACCAGGGGATTTTTGCCAAAATGAACACCCTTGGCCGGTGATTTGTCATGTAAGTGCGTGTTGAAACGTCTCCGGTCAATAATGTTCAGGTAACAACAAATATACTAACACTTCTCCGGTCATGAGCTGTTGACTTCAACTGCACGGGTTCTTTCTTCTGCCTGCTCAGATCTACCAGAACCCCCCTAGCGAGGTTTTCACTTCAGTTACTGTACTTTTCAGCTCCAGAATCTCCATCTGGTTTCTTTTTGGAATATCTCCCCTTTCTTAAAATTTTATGTATTTAATTTTTGGCTGCGCTGGGCCTTCTGCGCTTGCCCGGGCCATTCTCTAGTTGTGGCGAGTGAGGGCTCCTGTCCACTGCGGGGCTCGGGCCACCCACTGCGGCGGCTGCGCCCGTTGCCGCGCACANTTTCTTAAAATTTTATGTATTTAATTTTTGGCTGCGCTGGGCCTTCTGCGCTTGCCCGGGCCATTCTCTAGTTGTGGCGAGTGAGGGCTCCTGTCCACTGCGGGGCTCGGGCCACCCACTGCGGCGGCTGCGCCCGTTGCCGCGCACAGACTCTAGGAGTGTGGGTTTCAGCAGCTGCGGCACAGGGGCACGGTGGTTTCGGCACACAGGCTCTGTGGCTGCGACTCGTGGGCTCCAGAGCGTGGCCTCGGCAGTTGTGACACATGAACTCAGTTGCTCCGCAGCACGTGGGAGCTTCCCGGGTCAGGGATCAAACCTGTGTCCTCTGCATCGGCAGGCGGACTCTTACCCATTGTAGCACCAGGTAAGTCCCTATCATTTCTACCTTTTTACTAAATCCCCACATATCCTTACATTGTCCTCTTGATTTCCTTTAGTTTCTTGCTTATGGTTTCCTTCAGCTGAGCATTTTTAGGACAGTTCACTTAATGTCTGTGATTATTTTAATATCTGAGCCTCCTCAGGTATCAGTTCAGTTNTGCCTTTCACCCCCTATCCTGGAGTGGTTAGCCCTTGAATATGGGAAAAGTTGTGGCGCTCTTGTCATAGGAAGTAGACAACACATTTTCTTCTGCTCTATTTTTGTCTTTCTGAAAAAAAATAAGAAATTTCAGGGACTCTGCAGTGTTTGTATATATGTGTGTGTGCACGTGTGTGTGTATATAAACAAGAAGCCCATATACACATGATACATGTGTTCCTCCTTGAAATTTCAGTTGTTGACATGCTGGAAAAATTGGGTACGTAAATTATTTCTGCCCCCAGGCACTTTAACTTGAACGGCCAACACTTACTCACTGGTCACCATAGGTCTCCCTGTCCTTGGCAGCATTACAGGGGTAATATTTTTTAACATGGTTGAACAGCTCTTGGAAATTTCTCCAATGTATTAACCATGAACAAGCCTTTCTTCAACATCAGGCTTGCATGTCTTCCCTCCACATTTATTTCTCTACAGCCAACATATTTATTGGGGCCATTATGAGAAAAATCTCCCTCTCCATAAATGTTTGTCTTCCCCTTTGTCCCTTTTATAGGATAGTGAAGACATGATGGAGGAGCTTGTTGGATGATGGTATGTGTGTGTTTGAGGGGGAACTCCCTCTCAGTGAACTGTCTCCACAAAGTGTTCTTTCAAAAACCAGGTAGTAGTTTTGGGAAGTTTTCTTTGGGGTGACAGGTGGACTAAGTAACAAAATAGGTGATAAACAGGACTCATGACATCAGTAAAAAATGGAGTATTCTCTGTACCAGCATTTGCAAATGATTTCATTTACCACACCCATGAATGTCACTAAAATATATCTAGGATCTTATACTTTAACTGACCACCTTCTGGCCAAAAAGCCATCTAAGAGCAGTTTAAATTGTGGAATTCAGGTAAACAAATGCTCAGATATTAGTTCACTCTGCAAAATTTTTATCATTGTAGACCTGATGGCTCAGTGGGAAAGAAGCTGCCTGCCAGTGCAGCAGACTCGGGTTTGATCCCTGGGTTGGGAAGATATCCTGGACAGGGAAATGACCATCCACTCCAGTATTCTTGTCTGGATAATCCCATGGACAGAGGAGCCTGCCAGGCTACAGTCCACGTGGTTGCAAAGAGTTGGAAATGACTTAGCACCTGAACAACAAGACACAGTCAAAGAAAAATAGTCAAATTTTCTGACACTCATCAAAAGTAGTTATCTCTGTGGTACAGGGCAGTGTTGCCAGGACCATCTGATGTGTCTGTTTTCATGGCTTCTTGGTTCATTATTAAACTAAAATTCAGGGTACTTTTGTCTCCTGTTTGTGCAAATGGCTGTCATTTAAGATCCTGTGAAATCTAGGGTGACAGCTGGATAATATAAGGATGTGTTTTCTACTGTGCCCTTACATAGGGAAAGGAGAGACCTACAGCTTAAAACTATTCCAGCCAATCCCTACTTTTATTTTGGCAAGTCTGGAATTTATCCCTCTTCTAGAGAACTTGCTTACTATATACTGGATGCCAAAGGCAAAAGGCAGGGAGGAAACATCTTTACATTAAGTTCCACTTCAAGACATCACACAATTTCCAGTTAGTCTGCTGGGGAGCTGGGCTTGTGGGGTCAGAGATCAAAGGTCCATCATCATGGTTGTGATATATCAGGTGAATTTGGGGTACACCTCCCCCTTCATGTTTACAATCACATTCCATCAGTTTCAGTTAGGAAGGAGACAATCCAAGTGCATTTCTTGGGGGATGTTTCTCAGAAAGCCAGTGACCTGGCGAACCCTCATATTAGCAGCCTCCGTGAAAGCCATGGAGACCAGATGACCCACTTCTGTCTTCAAAGCAGAGCTGAGGGATCATGAGAACAAAGATCCATCCCGGGCTCTGGCAGCTGCAGCTGCCTCACGGGCAGGTCTATTTCTAGGGAAATTTACAAGATTCTATTTTCAGTCCTCTTACCTTCAGTGTATAACTATACTGTTGCCTTTGAAGGCATGAGATCAGATTCTGAGTCCTAGAGAGAGCCTTTCTAGTTTAATGTATTTTAAAACAGGCTGAAGTTGGGCACATACCCTACTTAGTACGTGCTCCTTTTTCTGGAACTAACAGTCACCACAGGAGTTATTTGCATGGAAAATTTGTTTATGAATGTATTTTGTTTATCTTTTAATACTTTAACTTTTCTTTTGGCCCAGGGGCACACAGGATCTTAGTTCTCTGACCAGGGATGGAACCTATACTCTCTGCAGTGGAAGCATGGAGTCCCAGCCACTGGACTGTCAGGGAAGTCCCTAATGCTTTAACCTTTTAGTAATTGAGATAAAATTTGTAAATGTGAAGTGTGTAAGTCTTAAGTGTAGAATACCACTCAATGACTTATGACAGATGTATGCTCTTGCATACATGCTAAGTCACTTCAGCCATACCTAACTCTTTGTGACCCTATGGACTGTAACGCAGCAGGCTCCTGTGTCCTTCGGAATCTCTAGGCAAGAATACTGGAGTGGGTTGTCATGCCCTCCTCCAGGGGATCTTCTCAACCCAGGAATCGAACCTGAGTTTCTTATGTCTCCTGCACTGGTAGGTGGGTTCTTTATCACTCACACCACACAGGAAGACCTGGACTTGTATAACCAGTAGCCAGATCAAGATATAGACCATTTCCATCAATCCAGAAAATCACCCTGTGCTCCCTTCCACTCTCTTCTCCACCATCAGCAGCCACTCTTAGTTTCTAACACTAAGATTACTTTTGCCTGTTCTTGACCTTCATATAAATGTTACCTCACAGTATATGCTCTTGCTTCTGACACTTTTTGCTCAACACAGTGCTTTAGAGACTTATTTACGTTGTTGAGTGTATCAGTAGTTCATACTTTCTTGTGACTAAATTGGCTTGCATTATATGAATATAATACAGTTTATTTATTCATTCTGCTATTACTGCTTTGTTGATAGTGGTTGTCTATTGTAAAGAAAGCTACTATGGACATTCTTGTAGAAGTCTTTTTGTGGATATATGTTCATTTTACCTTTAATATATATATATAGAGAGAGAGCAAAAATTCTGAGCAATATATATCAAGGAATAGAAATGGTACAGGTTAAGCTTTTTGAAAGTAATGAAAGTGTTAGTCACTCAGTCTGACTTTTAGAGACCTGGGGGAGTCCACCAGGCTCCTCTGTCCGTAGGATTCTCTAGGCAAGAATACTGGAGTAGTTAGCTGTTCCCTTCTTAATGTCTCCCTGGGTCTCCCTCACTGCAGGCAGATTCTTTGCTATCTGAGCCACCAGGGAAGCCCAGAGCTTTATATCTTTACATATATCTTTATATCTCTTTGCAACCCCAGGGGCTGTAGCCTGCCAGGCTCTTCTGTCCATGGGATTCTCCAGGCAAGAATACTGGAGTGGGTTGCCATGCCCTTCTCCAGGGGATCTTCCCAATCCAGGGATGAAACCCAGGTCTTCTGCATTGCAGGAGGATTCTTTACTGTCTGAGCTACCAGGGAAGCCCATGAATACTGGAGTGGTCAGCTTATCCCTTTTCCAGGGGATTTTCTGGACCTAGGAATCAAATCAAGGTGTCCTGCATTACAGGCAGATTCTTTACCAGCTGAACTACTAGCAAAGCCCATATATATGTACATGTACTTTATATGTATATATATACATATGAATGTAGAGGTGTGTGTGTGTGTATGCTGTTTTGTTTACTGTTACTTAACAGTAAATTTTGAAATCAGGTAGAGTAAGACTTTCAAATTTGTTCTTTTTCAAGATTATTTAGACAATTCCAAGTCTTTGCATTCTCATTAAACTTTTAGAATCAACTTGTCAATTTCTACTAAAAAAAGCCTGATCGGATTTTGATTAGTATTGCATGGAATCCATACATCAATTTGCCAAGAATTAATATTTCAATAATATTGATTCTTCTAAGCTATGAACATAGTATGTCTCTACTTATTAAGACCTTCCTTAGGCCTTAATTTGTCTCAGTTTTGTTGTGTAGCTTCAACTGGAGAAGTACTACGTGTATCTTTTCAAAGATTATTTCTAAATACATTTTTGAATGTTACTATAAATGGAAACTTAAAATTTCATTTTCTAGTGATTTGCTGCTAGTGTACAGAATACCATTTTTTTTTGTATATTGATTTTGTATACCACAACTTGCTGAATTCATTATTAGTTTCATAAGATGTGCCTTTTAAGGCAGATTCTCAGGACTTTCTATGGATGTGATTATGTTTGCGAATGAAGACAATTTTACTTTTTCAGTTTTAGTCTGTGTGTCCCTCCTTCTTTGTTGTACTGGCCACAACTGCAATATGATGATGAAAAGCAGTATGACATACTTTCCTTGTGTCTGTTTTTACGGGGACAGTGTTTGATATTTCACTATTGCACATTGTTAGCAAAAGATTTTTCATGATGCCCTTTATCAGACAGAAAATTCCTTCCTATTTTTAAACTTGCCAAGATTTTTTTTTGGATCTGCCTTAAATCATGAATAGGTGTATAATTTTGTCAATTTTTTTCTACATCTGTTGAGATTATCATATTAATCAGGTTATCCCCTTTTCTTATTGATGGTCTAAATTACACTAATTTCTAAATGTTACACCAATTTTTAAAATTTCTGGAATAAACCCCAGCTGGTTGTTATGTATAATTTTTTTCATGTAATTCAGGTTTAAGTTTGCTAGTAATGTGCTAAGGACTTTTAAAATTTATGTTCATGAGAGATATTGGCCTGTAATTTTCTTTTCTTATAATGGCTTTGGCAAATTGTGTCCCAGGGTTGTCCTGACCTGATAAAATGTGTTGGGAAATGTTCCCTTCTCTGTTTCCCCAAAACATCTGTGTAAGAATGTATTATTTTTTTTTTTCTTAAATGTTAGATAGAATTCACAAGTGAAACAATCTGGGCTTAGACTGTTTATTTGTGGGAAGAGTATTTATCATGCATTCAGTTTCTTTCATTGGTATTAGTCTATTTAGAGTTCGATATTGTGTTTTTTCAAGTAATTTCTATTTTGTATAAGGTGTAAAATTTATGGGCATTAAATTATTTATAGTATTTGCCTTCTTATGAGTTTAATATCTGTAAATGTATATATCATTTCTTGTCTCATAATGAAATTTGTATTTTTTATTCTTGATCAGTCTTGTAAGGGTTTATAATTTTAATTGTCTTCTATGAATCAGTTTTTTACATTTCTTTGGTATTTCACCTCTTTCCTGTATTAAGGTTATTATTTATCTCCTTTATTTCCCGTGGCTTTAATTTGTTCTTTTTTTGCCTCATTTTGTAATGTGGGAAGTTAGTTTATGAATTATAAATTTTTCTTCTTTTATATGAGAAGCATTGAAAGGTGTAAATTTTCTTCAAATCACTCTTTTAGCTGAATTCTCTAATTTTTATTTTTTAAAATTGTGGTAAAATGCATGTAACATAAAACTGATTATCTTAACCATTCTTAAGTATGCAGTTCCATAGTGTTAAGTATATCCAAATGTTTGTGTGACTAAACAAAACTACACTAAAACTCTTTATCTTGCAAAACTGAAACTTTATACTCATTGGACAATTCCCCCTTCCCCGTTCCCCGTGTCTAGCAATCATCATTCTACTTTCCATCTCTATGTATTTAACTACTTTGGGAACCTCATATGAGTGGAATTATACAGTGTTTAACTTTTTGTGACTGACATTTCACTTAGCATGATGTCATCATTCATGTCATAGCATATATCAAAATTTTCTTCCTTTTTAAGGCTGAATAATATTCCACTGGTGGCTCAGGTGGTAAAGAAACTGCCTGCAGTGTGGGAGACCTGGGTTTGGTCCCTGGGTTGGGAAGATCCCTTGAAGAAGAGAATGGCAACCCATTCAGTATTCTCACCTAGAGAAGTCCATGGACAGAGCAGCCTGGCAGGCTGCAGTCCATGAGGCCGCAAAGAGGCGGACCTGACTAAGCCACCAACCCACACACAATATTCCATTCTATGTATATACCATGTCCAAATGATTTCCTGAGTGATGAGACCATAGGTCCCTGAACATGGAAGATAACTCATTTTTATAGTTCATGATTTATCACATTTGATAATTCATTTTCAATCTCTTTTTACTATTTCTTTGGATTAGGTCTACTATCAACTCCAGTAATTCTTTATATTATAATTTTCAATTTTTTTTTTTGCTGCTGCTGCTGCTGTTAAGTCGCTTCAGTCGTGTCCAACTCTGTGCAACCCCATAGACGGCAGCCCACCAGGCTCCCCTGTCCCTGGGATTCTCCAGGCAAGAACACTGGAGTGGGTTGCCATTTCCTTCTCCACAATTTTTCTTTGGTCCATGCAATAGTTTTCTTTAATTTTATTTTTCCTTTCAATTCTAGAATTTCCCTTTGGTTCTTTATGAAGTTTCCATCTTTTTTTTTCTGGATTTTTATCTGTTATTCATTATGACCTTTTTCTTTATGTCCTTGATTATATTTATAAAGTTTTCTTTTTTTGTTGTTGTTGTTTGTTTGTTTGTTTTACCACTACCTGAAGACCACATGATCTTGTTCCCTGATCAGAAATCAGATCTATGCCCCTTGCAGTGGAAGTGTATAGTCCTAACACTGAACTGCCAAGGAATTCCTATAAGGTTTTCTGTATATATCTTTTCTGCTAATTCTACTACCTGCTTAATTTCAGTTGGTTTTTTTTTTAGTATGGGTCACATTTTCCTGCTTCTTTGAATATCTAGTAATTATTATTGTTTGCTGGACAGTGTAAATAATACATTGTATAGAGTGGATAGTGTCCTCTTTCTTTAAAATGCTTATGTACTGTTCTGTGAGATCCTTTTGATTCCATAATAATGGATTTTGTTCTTTGTTAGAGCAGGTGTTGATCAGTGAGCTAGTGGGACTGAATTATATGAAATACTCTACACGGATGGGGTTACCCCAGCCTCAGTGACCAGGGAGAAGTTTAGGACATTATTTGGTGACAAGATTGTAGTTAAACTAATATCAATTTTTTTTTAATCATTTCATCTGTAAAGTTTAAATACAAAGAAGTGAGTCATCATAGAACACCGAGCTGGGCTCCCTGTGCTTTACAGCAGGTTCCCACTGAATCTAGTTTACGAACTATGGTGTATATATATTAGTTCTACTCTCTTAATTCATCCCACCCTTTTTTACCTGCTCCTGTTGTCCACAGCTCTGCTCTCTACCTCTGTGTCTCTATTTCTGCCATGCAAATAGGTTCATCAGTTCCAGATATGATACATATATACAATGGAACATTACTCAGCTGTAAAAAGGAACAAAATCGGGTTATTTGTAGTGATGTGGATAACCTAGAGTCTGTCTTATAGAGTAAAGTAAGTCAGAAAGAAAAAACAAATATTCTATATTAAGGCATAGACATGGAATCTAGAAAATGTTATATGGTTTAACTTTAGCTATTAAAAGAAATATGGCCTTATTTGCCATAAGCTTTGAGTCAAATGTACATGTATAATTTTTTTCTTATAAAACTTACCTCAAATGTTTTCATCTGTTATATCATAAATGTTCTTCATATATATATATAGTCATATAATCACATTTTACAGTTGATGGCTACATAATATCCTATTGCATAACTATGCTGGATTTTATATAACCAATTCTCAATAGCTGTGCATTAAATTATAATAAATTTTGAGTTATCTTTAAACAGCTCAGCCATAAAAATCCTTGTATTAACATTACAAGTATGTATCATTTTGCTAGGACTGCCATGACGAAATACCATAGACAGAGAGGCTTAAACAATAGAAATGTCTTCTCTTATATTTCTGGAGGTTAGAGGTCTAAGATCAAGAGGTTGGCAGGCTTGGTTGCTCTGGAGGCCTTTCTCTTTGGCTTTCAGATGGCTGCCTTCCTGCTTTGCCCTCATATGACCCTTTCTATCTGCATGGGCGTCACCAGTGTCTCTCCCTCTGCTTATAGCATTGGATTAGGTTCTACTCATATGACCTCATTTGATCTTATTATCTCTTCAAAAACCCTATCTCCAAATATCACATTGTAACATACTGAAGGTTACCACTTCAACATATGAATTTTGGGGAAACATGTGCGTGCATGCTTGGTCACTCAGTCATGTCCAACTCTGCAACCCCGTGGGCTATAGTCCACCAGGCTGCTCTGTCCATGACATTTTCCAGGCAAGAATACTGGAGTGGGTTGCCATTTCCTCCTGCTAGAGATCTTTCCGACCCAGGGATTGAACCTGAGTCTCCTGCTTTGGCAGGTGCCTTCTTTACCACTGAACCCCCTGGGAAGCCCAACATAAGAATTTTGGGAAAACACAATATATGAAAGCCCATATTTAAAACTTAGAAGTCAGTCCCAGTAGTGCTCAGTAAACATTTTTACTGGTTTTGTGGACTGGCTTGCCATGAATCTCATGGACAGAGGAGCCTGGTAGGCTACCGTCCATGGGGTCGCAAAGAGTCAGACACGACTGAGTAACTTACTTACTTACTGTTGCCTTGAATAATGCTCCTCACCACCACTGCAAGCGTTATAACTAACACTTCACACAAAGAGCCAGCCCTGACTTTTCAGCACCCTGAGGAAGGTGGAGGGGAAAAGTGGAAAATCTGTGGTCGCTTGCATATGTATGCTTACTGAAAACGAGTGGTTTGCCACTGTGCTGGGTCATCCTCTTGCACTTTTGTTATGATATCTCAGCTGTCTAGCACGAGCACCTCCACTTGCGTGGGGGTAGGGGAAGGAAGTAATAGGAGCAAGGCAAGAACATCACTTGAGTGTTAACCTTCAGCACGATTACCCCTTTCCACCTTGGTACTAGAGTATCCCATGTCATAGGTCTAGACTGTGTGCTGGCACCCACAGCTTTTAGTTCAAAAGGAGATGCACAGTGGGAGAGCTGTTGAATTAAGAAATTCTACTAACCATAATGGCTTACTATGCTCAGAAATCACCCTTCCCCAAGACAGTTTAGGCTTTGAAATGAAACCAGATTATTTTCTTTTACCAGCTATTTTACCCCTCATTTCTGCCCAGTGGTCTCAACACTGTGCTGTATCAATGATCCAGCTTGATGTGGTTTTTTGGTTTTGTTTTGTCATTTTTTGTTTTTTGGCAGTGTACAGCAGAGAAATTCTTTATATGTGGACATGTCAGGCTTCCCACATGGCACAGTGGTAAAGAATCCATCTGCCAATGCAGGAGACACAAGAGACACATGTTCGATCCCTGGGTTGGGAAGATGTCCTGGAGCAGGAAATGGCAACCTATTCTTGTATTCTTGCCTGGAAAATCCCATAGACAGAGGAGCCTGGCAGCCTATAGTCCACGGGATTGCAGAGTCAGATACAACTGAACAGAGACAAACACATGTGAATTTGTCATCATTGCTGAATGATACCACAGTGTACATTGTTAATAAATCTTATTCGATAAGGGATTAGGTAGAAACCAAAGATTTGGGGGGCAGAGGATATAGGGACATTTTTGGATTATCATATTTCCATCAGCTCTAATAAAAAAGGTTTTATTTATGTCCCTGATGTGAGGACAAAGGGTGAAATTAATGAAGCTCTGAATCAAATGAGAGCCCTTTCAGGTATGTCTTCACATTCCACTAGTGAAGTGAGGAAATCCTGAAGTGAGTCCTGTTTCTTTTCAAAGTGTAGCTGACAGTCCTTAAATGTCAAAAAGTTAAAAAAGAAAAAAAACCATTTTCAGGTATGCCAACCAGTGACTTATTTGAAATGCTAGTTGAATTATTTGGAATGCCACCATTTTTGTGGTTTTCCTTTCAATTTCTATTCTTTATAGTACATTTTCACGGCTCAATTACCAGACCAATTATACTTTTCTCTTTTTATTTATTCTTTTTTATTGCCACCCGGGACAGAAAAAAAAAAAAAAGAACATTGGTGACAGTCATCTCATTTATGGAAGGCTTTCAGCGTTCCTGATTAGAATGCTCTTCAGCAAGTCGACTTGCCAATGACATACTATAGAAACAGCTTTTCTGATTAGAATCTTCATGCAATGGAGATATTTCTCACTAATGGAAATATACAAATGTGAGCTGACTCTCTGAGTAAGGGAGAAGAGGTCTGCTTGAGGAGTGAGTTTCAGGCTCATTGTTTCTTTTTTAAAGATTTTTATCATTGACTTGGAGAATGGAGTATGCTCTTGGATATTATGGAAAAGCAATTAAAATTTAAAATTACACAGGTTCTTAACACATAGTTAAAAGCAGCAGTTAAAATTCAGGATGTTTGAATTAGATTGCAGTATGGTTAATTATATTAAGTTTATTCTGAAAGAGACCTGAAAAAATATATATACACATTTATATATATAAATGTATATATACACACACACACACATATCCTAGTCAATTCAATGATCATGGACAAGTATAATATGAGAACTGAAATCTCAGAATCATAAAATTAAGACCAAGTACAATGACAGCATGAGTGCTCTTGCCTAGAGAATCCCATGGACAGTAGAGCCTGGTGGGCTGTGGTCCATAGGGTCACAAAGAGTCAGACGTGACTTAGTGACTTAGCACAGGCATGCATCACAGTGGCCCCACATAGAGAGGAAAATATGCATACAGGCTGGAAAGAGAGGGATTACAGTCACTTTTAATGAGGTGATGACTTTTTATGATGATCACATCAGAGTATAAACCCATGTTTAGAAATTTATTTAAAATGTTATATTTTTACTGTTAAACGCTGCATGCTTTATAAGATACTTTCTCCCCCTAATGCCAAGAGCTGACTCATTAGAAAAGACCCTGATGCTGGAAAAGACTGAAGGTGGGAGGAGAAGGAAACAACAGAGGACAAGATGGTTAGATGGCATCACTGACTCTATGGGCATGAGTTTGAGCAAGCTCTGGGAGATGGTGAAGGAGAGGGAAGCCTGGCTTCCTACAGGGGTGGGAAAGAGTCAGATACTACTGAGCAACTGAACCACAACAACGGTAGTTGCCAGACTCGTCATGAAGTGAAAAAGTGAAAGTGTCAGTAGCTCAACTGTGTTCAACTCAAGCCAGGTTTTGAACTCTGGTCTCCCACACTACAGGCAGATTCTTTACCATCTGAGCCACCAGCCTTTTCCTAGAGACTAGAGACTGTTGGATCCCTTCTCCTGTAAGCGTAGTCCTGTCTCAAGCTCTTGGGAAAATCAGTGTCCCATCCCTAAAGGTGGGAAAGGTCAGGTAGGGTTCCAGATCTTGTGCAGAAACCAGGGGTTGGCTTATGATGGGCAGGCCATTGGCAACACTATTCAATGTGGAAAAGAAATAAGGAGTCAGTGAAGGAACTCTAGCCTTGGATAGGGGATGGAAATGCAGAGAGGGAGGAACACTATCAGAAATAATGTGTAGATGCAAGAGATAGACACTGGTGGGGCTTGCATGTCTAAAAGACTTGACGAGGTTTTAAACTACTGCCTCATCACTTTTATGGGCACATGGCAGATGGTATGTTTGGTGGACTTAAAGATCAAGAAAGACAGTGTCTGAGATTCACTATCATCAATCTTGCTGCCGAGTCTGGCTCTGACCTTTTATCGCCTAATTAGATAATTGGGCACCTGGTTATTCCTGACTTCAGTCCTGCCCCTCAGGTTCAGTTTGGTGTCTGAGACCTGGCTACCAGATATTTCCCTGCTACCATCTTCCTTTCTACTTTCCTTAGTTCGGCCTGCTCCTTCCAATGTTCTCTTTTATCTGTCTTACTCTCCCTAGGTTAGGTGTTTTCCTGGACCAGGACTTGTCATCTGTGTCCACCTAATACTCTTTAGATATAGTCATCTTCCTGTTGAAGAGGAAAATTTAAATGCTTTCTCAGAGGCATACGTATATGGGCAGAGTAAGTGTATACCCACTGATGTGGAATCTGGGTAGCAGAGCAGTGCCAGTGTCTCTCTGAAATATTTCTGACCTGACAGTTGATGCCTACAAATTCAGGATCCAAGCATTCATTCTTTAAACTATAAATTCCCATGGGAGCATTAGTTTATAACAGGTCTTTGTACCTTAGTGGGATTAAGGGATCTGAGAGAGAAATTCTTGTAGAGGAGAGAGGAAAAGGAAAAGAACATTATTGGTTTCCTAACCTCAGATATGCAGATGACACCACCCTTATGGCAGAAAGTGAAGAGGAACTAAAAAGCCTCTTGATGAAAGTGAAAGTGAAAGAGGAGAGTGAAAAGGTTGGCTTAAAGCTCAACGTTTAGAAAATGAAGATCATGGCATCTGGTCCCATCACTTCATGGGAAATAGATGAGGAAAGAGTGGAAACAGTGTCAGACTTTATTTTCAGACTAATTTCATGGCGACTGCAGCCATGAAATTAAAAGACGCTTACTCCTTGGAAGAAAAGTTATGACCAACCTAGATAGCATGTTGAAAAGCAGAGATATTACTTTGTCAACAAAGGTCTGTCTAGTCAAGGCTATGGTTTTTCCTGTGGTCATGTATGGATGTGAGAGTTGGACTGTGAAGAAGGCTGAGTGCCGAAGAATTGATGCTTTTGAACTGTGGTGTTGGAGAAGACTCTTGAGAGTCCCTTGGACTGCAAGGAGATCCAACCAGTCCATTCTGAAGGAGATCAGTCCNTAATGACAATAATAAAAAAAGCTTTTATTTAGTTTCAAATCAATGATATTAATTTAATTGTTTTTAAACTCATTATTTTTGAACTCAATACTTTTGGAAAATTAACTTCATCATTCTTAAGTCATAAATAAAGCTTCTATATTTTTAAGCAATAAATAAAGCTTCTGTACTTTGATAGGTCATGTCTCAATTTACAAATGAGTCATTTTCTTTTGATTATGGCTTATATCCAGGTTAAATTACATTGTGACAAATCACGATGCATTATAGTGAAACCTCCCTCTTGAGTCACTTTTAATTCTAATTTTCCCTTATTCCAAATAATATGTAATGCAACAGAATCCAAATACAAGGGAAGTTTGATCCCTTAAGAATTTTGGAAAAGTAGCTTGCCTGTATTTATTTATAGTTTTTTCTGAGAGCTATAATAAGAATGGTTTTTGTGATAAAAGTATAGTGCATATTTAGAAAATAATAGAGTAAAACCAAATATCTAAAACATAAAATAATTGAATTTGTGATTTATATAGATTAAATGTCTCTTTAATCTTTCTTTAATTGAGATTTTGTTTTGTGAATAGATAGGCATGCCAGACATGTTTTAGATTGATTTCTGTTCTCTATCATTATCTTCAATTACAAGTCTGATTCTAGGACCCTAATGAATGTGAATGTGCTTAGTTGCTCAGTCGTGTCCAACTCTTTGCGACCCCATGGACTGTAGCCCGTCAGGCTCCTCTGTCCGTGGGATTTTCTAGTCTAGAATACTGGAGTGGGTTGCCATTCCCTTCTCCAGGGTCCTGACCCAGGGATCAAACACAGGTCTCCTGCATTGCAGACAGATTCTGTACCGTCTAAGCTACTGGGGAAGCAGGACCCTAACCCTAATGGAATATTTCTGATCTTTAGTGAGAAGAGTCTTGAATGATTAGAGATCTCTAGGCTTCTTCTTTTCTAGATCAAGAGTGACTCACCTGATAGCAAATACTAATTCCATACCTTGGGATCACCCCCAATTTTTTTATATTAAATCACTTGATCAGACATACTTGTGTGCAGATTATATGAGTTATTAACAGATAACAATGGTGAAATAGAGCTTGTTGTTTACTATAAGATGAGTTAGTAAGAAATAATTCTTAATAATGCAAATGAACTTTTCAATAGACACAATTATATTACTTGTTTGAAGGCATGAAGTTAAAATACTTGTGGTATTTCATCAATAAGTAAATTGATGAAAACACAGGTACTTAGCAGAGTAAGTTTTTCTCATGAAGTGAATCTTACGTAGATATAGAGTACCTCTGATCATATAGTGCTTTACAGTGACAGAGAATGAGATGGTCAGATAGCATCATTGACGCAATGGACATGAGTTTGAGCAAATTCCGGGAGACAGTGAAGGACAGATGGGCTGTGGTGTGCTGCAGTCCATGGGGTTGCAAAGAGTCAGACACAGCTAAGCAACTTGAACAACAATGCAGATCTAGAACCACTAATGAATTATGGTAAGGGAGACTGGAGAAATACATACTCCATCATTCCATTTTATCCAAGAAAGGGGAGAGCAGGGTGTCAGTTGGAGGTGTGTTAGAATCCCATGGACGTGGGAGCCTGGTGGCTGCTGTCTATGGGGTCGCACAGAGTCAGACACGACTGAAGTGACTTAGCAGCAGCAGCAGCAGTAGAAAGCTCAAGGGACTGAGAGTGTTTTGGAGAATCTCTGATGGAAAAAAGAGAAAAGCTTGTTCAAGTGCCCAAAATTTTTTTTGATATGTTTTGAGCCCACCTAATATTGGAAAACCATAAATTTAGATGCAGTATTGAAATCCATAAATATTTAAACACTTAATATATGCTTGGATGTTCTAGGCACTGGGGATTCAGCCAAATTCTCATGGAGTTTGCCTCTAGGGGATAAAGAGTTTCTGTGGTACAAAGAAAGAAGACTGCTTGTTTAGTGGCTTCAGATTGGAGAATTTCAAGAGTTAAGTGTGGAGAAAGGGCTGGAGTTTAATTCATTTCATTGCAAGAAGCATTTATTGAATATCTATAATATCCCAGCCTTCCTGTTAGTTGTTGGATAATCAATGATCAAAAAATAGTCTCTCTCTTTCAAGAGCACTTATAGCTTTCTTTATTTCTTTTTTAAATTTTACTTTATTTTACTTTACAGTACTGTATTGGTTTTGCAATACATCAACATGAATCCACCACGGGTGTACATGTGTTCCCAATCCTGAACCCCCCTCTCACCTCCCTCCCCATACCATCCCTCTGGGTCATCCCAGTGCACCAGCCCCAAGCATCCTGTATCCTGCATCGAACCTGGACTGGTGATTCATTTCTTACATGATTATTATACATATTTCAATGCCATTCTCCCAAATCATCCCACCCTCTCCCTCTCCCACAGAGTCCAAAAGTGTTCTATACATCTGTGTCTCTTTTGCTGTCTCACATACAGGGTTATCGTTAACCATCTTTTTAAATTCCATATATATGTATTAGTATACTGTATTGGTGTTTTTCTTTCTGGCTTACTTCACTCTGTATAATCAGCTCCAGTTTCATCCACCTCATTAGGACTGATTCAAATGTATTATAGCTTTCTGAGGACAGAAGTGCTAGCAGGTATTGTCACTAGTATGTGGAGCAGTGTGTGCAGGTCAAAGTCCTTAGCTCAGTATGGGAAGGGCCTGGGGAGAAGTGTCATGGGGACGAAAACTAGGCAAGTGGATCCCCGGGCCAAGCCTTCAGACAGCATGCTGCTGCTGCCGCTGCTGCTAAGCCATTTCAGTCGTGTCCATCTCTGTGCAACCCCATAGGCAGCAGCCCACCAGGCTCCCCCATCCCTGGGATTCTCCAGGCAAGAACACTGGAATGGATTGCCATTTCCTTCTCCAATGTGTGAAAGTGAAAACTGAGAGTGAAGTTGCTCAGTCGTGTCTGACTCAGAGCATAGCCAGGCTCCAAGACCTTAAAGAAACTTGTGTGATGCCTGAAGAAAACTGTATACTGATCAATACCCTCCTGCATAAAGGATGGGGAAAGCAGTGTCTGGTGATGTGGCTGGTGGAATAGTGAAGAGATCACAGAGCTTCTTGGTGGTTGGTACCAGTAAGAAAATAGACTGTACTCTATAGCACAGGGAATATATTCAATGTCCTGTGACAGACCATAATGAATATATATATATATATATATATATACACACACACACACACACACACACACACACACATATGTTTCTCCCAGAAATCTTGATTCCAGCTTGAACTTCATCTAGCCCAGCATTTCTCATGATGTATTCGGCATACAAGTTAAATAAGCAGGGTGAC
>SJYV01035481.1:1064837-1085004 GCA_006410875.1 Neotragus pygmaeus
ACACACACACACATATGTTTCTCCCAGAAATCTTGATTCCAGCTTGAACTTCATCTAGCCCAGCATTTCTCATGATGTATTCGGCATATAAGTTAAATAAGCAGGGTGACAATATACAGTCTTGATGTACTCCTTTCCCAATTTGGAGCCAGTCCATTGTTCCATATCTGGCTCTAACTGTTGTTTCTTGACCTGCATACAGGTTTCACAAGAGGCAGGCAGGGTGGTCTGGTATTCCCATCTCTTTAAGAATTTTCCACAATTTGTTGCAACCCACACAGTCAAAGGCTTTAGCATAATCAATGAAGCAGAAGTAGATGTTTTTCTGAAATCCTCTTGCTTTCTCTATGATCCAGAGGATGTTGGCAGTTTGATCTCTGGTTCTTCTGCTTTTTATAAATCCCCTTGAACATCTGGGTGTTCTCAGTTCACATACTGGTGAAGCCTCACTTGGAGAATTTTGAGCATTACTTTGCTAGCATGTGAAATGAGTGCAACTGTGCAGTAGTTTGAGCATCCTTTGGCATTTCCCTTCTTTGGGATTGAAATGAAAACTGACCTTTTCCAATCCTGTGGCCACTGCTGAGTTTTCCAAATTTACTGGCATATTGAGTGCAGCACTTTGGATTTGAAATAGGTCAGCTGGAATTCTATCACCTCCTCTAACTTTGTTTGTGTGATGCTTCCTAAGTCCCACTTGGCTTAGTGTTCCAGGATGTCTGGCTCTAGGGGAATGATCACACCATGGTGGTTATCTGGGTCATGAAGATCTTTTTTGTATAGTTCTTCTGTGTATTCTTGCCACCTCTTCTTAATATCTTCTGCTTCTGTGAGGTCCATACTGTTTTTATCCTTTACTGTGCCCATTTTTGCATGAAAAGTTCTCTTGGTATCTCTAATTTTCTTGAAGAGATCTCTAGTCTTTCCCATTCTATTGTTTTCCTTTCTTTCTTTGCATTTTTCACTTAGGAAGACTTTCTTATCTCTCCTTGCTATTCTTTGGAACCCTGCATTCAAATGGATATATCTTTCCTCTTCTCCTTTGCCTTTCACTTCTCTTCTTTTCTCAGCTATTTGTAATGCCTCCTCAGACAACCATTTTGCCTTTTTGCATTTCTTTTTCTTGGGATGGTTTTGCCCATTGCCTCCTGTACGATGTTATGAACCTCCCTCCATAGTTCTTCAAGTACTCTCTCTATCAAATCTAAACCCTTGAATCTATTTGTCACTTCCACTGTAAGGGATTTGATTTAAGTCATACCTGAATGGCCTAGTGGTTTTCTTTCCTTCAACTTAAGTCTGAATTTTGCAATAAGTCAGCTCCTGGTTTTATTTTTGCTGATTGTGTAGAGCTTCGCCATCTTCAGCTGCAAAGAATATAATCAATCTGATTATATCAATAACCTCAGATATGCAGATGACACTACCCTTACTGAAGAAAGTGAAGAGGAATTAAAGAACCTCTTGATGAAGGTAAAAGAGGAGATTGAAAAAGCTGGCTTAAAACTCAACATTCATAAAACTAAGGTCATGACACTCAGTCCCATCACTTCATGGCAAATAGATGGGGAAAAAATGGAAACAGTGACAGACTTTATTTTCTTGGGCTCCAAAATCATTGTGGATGGTGACTGTAGCCGTGAAATTAAAAGACGCTTGCTCCTTGGAAGAAAAGCTATGACCAACCTAGACAGCATATTAAAAAGCAGAGACATTATTTTACCAACAAAGGTCTTTATAGTCAAAGCCATGGTTTTTCCAGTGGTCATGTATGGATGTGAGAGTTGGACCATAAAGAAGGCTGAGCTTCAAAGAACTGATGCTTTTGAACTGTGGTGTTGGAGAAGACTCTTGAGAGTCCCTTGGACAGCAAAGAGATCAAACCAGTCAATCCTATAGGAAATCAGTCCTGAATATTCATTGGAAGGACTGATGCAGAAATTGCAGCTCCAGTAGTTTGGCCACCTGATGCAAAGAACTGACTCATTAGAAAATATCCTGATGCTTGGAAAGATTGAAGGCAGCAGCAGACGTGGATGACGGGGGACAGGGTTGTTGGATGATCTCACCAACTCAATTGACGTGAGTTTGAACAATCTCCAGGAATTGGTGAAGGACAGGGAAGCCTGGCATGCTGCAGTCCATTGGGTCATAAAGAGTCAGACATGATTTAGCAACTGAACAACAACAGCAATATAACACCAGCCTGTTTCCTGCTCGTGAAATTTATAGTTCTGCATGCCTTTGTTTTTGTAAAATATTTTTGCCAACATTATCATATTTCATCATCAGAACATCCCTTTGAGCCATAACCACCAATGCTTTCCCCCTCGGTTTACAGATGAGGAAACAGTTACAGAGATGAAATATTTTTCTCCAAGTCTTATAGATAGTATTGGCAGAACTGGGCTAAAAACTAAGATTTCTGTTTTTTCTTTTCTTTTTTGTTTTATTTGTTTGGAGAAGAGAAAAAATTGTTTCAGGGCCAACAAGGAAAATGGGTAGCTCATGCCTAAAAACCTTGGACTTCAAAGACTGACTTTTCAAGAAATAGAACTGGCAAGTATCCTTTCTTTATTTTATATATCAGAAAAAAGCATTTGGTTTATATAATTTTCTAATACAAAATTTGGTTGCTTTTAGAACTAACTTTGGCCCATTATCTTCTTGAATCTTTCAGAAGCAAGAAAAAACTCAAAAGTAGATTTTTTTTCAAAACCTTGTTAGCTACAATCTTGAATCTGGGAGAGAAGATGTATCTTTCTAGGCCTAGTTTTATGTAAAATGAGACATGTTTAATTTTATTTTTAAAAAGAAATTAAGGCCAAAGGAGAATATTTTGCATCATCTGTGTATCAGGGTATGGTGACTTTTTTGGATAGTAAACATCTATCAAGGAGTCATAAAAATTCAACAATCTTCATGTTCAGTTTTAAAACCTAATTTTTGGATTTTGCTCCAAGATACCAAAAATATTTGTACTCTTTTTCATACACTAGTAAATCTCATTTGCAGAGATGCCTAGATGGTATTCATTTAGAAATGTGTGATCATTACCAAGTGGGACAGTCACATTCTTGCCTTTGTGAACCACTGTATACCCCTTCTCAATGGGTGATGCAGTGGAGTTACCAGACCAGTAGGTAAATTATTAAAGTAAAAAAAGAAGTGATTTATTTAAAATTCCGCTTTTTGCTGCTAGTCATAGGCAAAGGAAGCTGCCCAAATGGTTTCTACGTCTCTTCTTTTCATTTTTCCCCCCTAAGCTTTCTCTTAAATCGTCATTTACTGCCAATGGTGTCAAATGTGTTATTCCTTGTTAAGAATAAACTTTATTGAACTGGAAATCTCATCCTCTTACTATTTATTAATATAGTTTTAGAAGAATCCTCCCATTTCGGCTGGTAGCTCCTCAGATGGGTTTCAATGTGATGCACTTCTTGGCTCTTTAGTCCCATGGGAACTGTGCTGAGACAGACTTACCCAGGCTTCCTTTGAACACAGAAATGAAAATCAATAAACAATTTGAACTTCTTCAAGGAGAATTTTTCTTCTCTAATGAATATACAAGCTTGGTTACAGCTTAATTCAAAGACTGAATTTAGTGAGTGTTTTTGAATGCACTATAAGCATGGCAGACACAAACCTCAAACAGCATGTCTCACAGGGAGAAGGTGCTTAAAATTCACACGCTCCCGTTCCAAGTCCACATAAAAATGAGACGACTCAACTGTAGTAATATTTACTTGAGACATGGCCCAGGGAATGCCCAGTCATATTATGTGTGCTGTCTTCACATGAAGATTTTGAAAGCAAATATATGGACAAACAAAAATGAGCCCAATTAAATGAAACAAATATTTTATCAGTTAGGATTTTGCTATGTTTTAAGTGGAAGAAAATTCACCTCTGGCCTTAGTTAAGTCTTGATCCAGGGGCTCATCTGGTGTTACTACAATCCACTTCTTTGTGTCCCTCTGCTCCTTCTTCTGTGTGTTAACCAGGGAAGTCACTCCGTCGTGTCTGACTCTTTGTGATCCTATGGACTGTAGCCTACCAGGCTCCTCCATCATGGAATTTTCCAGGCAAGAGTACTGGAGTGGGTTGCAATTTCCTTCTCTGGGGGATCTCCCTGACCCAGGGATTGAACCCAGGTCTCCCACATTGCTTTACCACCTGAGCTACCAGGGAAGCCCATAACTGTGTGTTAACTTCATCCTTATTCTTTGCTTCAGAGCAAAGCACTCCCACATGACACCAAAATGCTTCCCAAGGAAATGAGCTAAGCTTTTTTTTTCCCCCACAATAATTGAAAAAGAGCCCAGATCCTGTTTCTCATTGACCTTATTAGGGTCCCAAGGTCACTGTTATCTCTGTGGCCAGAGGGGTAGGATACACTGACTGACTGAAGGCTATCTGAGTTCACCCCTTGAATTAAGGATGGTATCAACCCCAAGCAAGTCCTCAAGTGTTTGCCAGAAGTGATTGTTCTGAAAGAATTTGATGAAATAGTTCCCCAAAAGAGTGGTGTGAAAGTATTG
The DNA here is from genome assembly GCA_006410875.1 of Neotragus pygmaeus. Taxonomy (NCBI): domain Eukaryota; kingdom Metazoa; phylum Chordata; class Mammalia; order Artiodactyla; family Bovidae; genus Neotragus; species Neotragus pygmaeus. Next base: position 1,069,379 of record SJYV01035481.1, read on the forward strand.
TATGACCGAAACCACAGATAGAGGCCAGGAAAACAAACTTGAGAAATAGTTGAATAAATTAATTAGTTAATGGTACTATTAGAAACATCTTTTAAAATGTGGTAATAAGTTGGTCTGTGACTATAATTCATCCACCAGTGACTTATAATATTAAACACATATGTTAATGGATGATGACACTTTTGAAAGTTTTAAGAATAAAGATATGGCTGTTTAAATACCAATTCAATACCATAAATGCAACTAGTTACTTACCTGTAAAGTCTATTATTAAATGCCTGGGAAAAATAAGGATTTCATACCTCTTACTGTAAATGACTGCCAAGACTATATCCTTTGTCTTCACAGTATTTTATCATTAAGTTTCTAACTTTCCTGCATGATTTAACAATATGCACATTGGAGCCATGAAAGGGGAAAAAACATTGCATTTCCCTCCTCACCTCCCATTTTTCTCTGGCAATAGAGAAGGAACATGTAGAAAGAGAAAGTCATAGGACTGACCTTTCTTTATCTTGTTAAATCCAGAGACAACATCCTTGTGCTGGTTTATGACAAGAGGCCAGTTGAAAAATCCACAAGATAATCTGTTGATTAATGACGGCTGGCAGTTTTGGAATTTACAAATGGAAACAAACTACATCTTCCTGACCCTGCTGATAAGACTGTCAATTCTTTAGTCTAGTCCCAGTTTCTTGCTTTTGACTCGTGTCTACTGACAGTATCTGTGGTTTTGCAATATGGTCATAAATTCCTCAACACTTCTCCTTCTAAATGTTTTTGTTGTTGTCCAGCTCTTTTGTGACCCCATGGACTGTAGATCACCAGGCTCCTCTGTCCATGGGACTTTCCAGCAAGAATACTGGAGTGGGTTGCCGTTCCCTTCTCCAGGGCATCTTCCCAACCAAGGGATCAAACCTGCATCTCCTGCTTGGCAAGCAGATTCTCAGATGGTGCTGAGACATCAGGGAAGCCCATCCCTCTAAATGTTGGAGCCCAATTCCCATCCTCTTGCATATGGCTTGGCCTCACTTCCAACAAATAGAAGATGGTAAACATGATCCTTTACCTACTTTGGGTCATTAAAGGTATAGCAGTTTCCTCCTTGGTTTCTCTTTCTCCTTTGGACCTTGTGCTGGAAGCCAGTGGCCATTTGATAACAACACTTCAGAAGCCCTGTGACGAGGTCCTGTGCTAAGAAACAAAGGCCCTCTGCCTACTGCTGAAGGAGGAAACAGAACAGGCTGCATCTTGAAAGCAGGACTCCATCTTGGACTGGACTGTGGACTTTGAGCTACATGTCCAGTATCTATGGAAGTGACGTTTCAACTGGAAAACCAGGCCCCCCAGATGGAAAAGCCCCAGAGCTCGTACCTAGACTCTCAGTCACCTAAAGGAATACCCTAATTATCTGTGTAACTGAATAGAATCATAAATTCTATTATGCTTATTGGGGTATGACCACAGGCCTATTGATAATTGTCCACTGCTAACTACCTAGGTTTAAGGCATATGAATCACAAGTAAACTTTGATTGTATCTTTCTCTTCCTTTGTTCAGACTAGTTTCAGGAAATTTGGGGAGGTGGGTTTGGGCACATACACTTAAGGTATATAAGGTTTTCACAAAAACTGGTCAGGGTCCTTGGCTAAGAGGAGACTCTGCCTTGGGCCCCTGGTATAATAAACAGCACTCCACTATCTGCATTGTCCTTCTGAGTGAGTTTGTTTCCCAGAAGCGTGGCTACAACACTGCCAGCTAGAGAGAGAGGTTCCCACCTAAAGCCGTGTGAGTGAGCCATCTTGGAAGTGGGTCCTTTAGCCCCCTTTCATTCAGCTGAAATGTCTGGCCATATCTTGACCTCAATCTCATGACAGATCCCGAACTAGAACCAGTAGGCTAAACTCTTTCCAGATCATTACCTTCAGAAAATGTGTGAGATAATAAACATTTGTTGCTTTAAGCCACTTGCAGGATTCATTGGGGATTATGTTTGGGAATCTTATTCCCTGTTGCTCATCAAGATACAAACTCTCCTGACATGTGTTTTTGTTTAGTCACTAAGTCATGTCCTGCTCTTTTGCAGCCCTATAGACTGTAGCCCTCCAGGCTCCTCTGTCCCTGGAATTTCCCAGACAAGAATACTGTAGTGGGTTGCCATTTCTTTCTTCAGAGGATCTTCCCAAACCAGGGATCAAACCTGTGTCTCCTGCATTGGCAGGGAGATTCTTTACCACTGAGTCACAATGACATGTATTGACCAATAAATTAGTCAATCAAGCAGTCAACCAATTGAGCATATATTTAGTACTTACCCCTTCCATGCCCAGGATAATCTCAAATCTAACCACAATACCTTCCTTACCTCATCATATCTTCTTTACATGATTTTTCTAGTAAGTAGCACACAGTTGAGCACATAATTTTGCTTTAAGGAACTTCTCTCTGTTATATTTGGGCAATTTCCCTGAAGGCAGAGATCTTCCTGTTTTAAAGTATTTCTGAATGCATTTCTGGACGCAGAAGAAGTCTGAATGAGTTGAAGTAGCAAATGAGCTCCTTCAAGTTGCTTGACTCCCAAGGAAATTAAATAAATGACTTTCAGAGCAAGTGCTTTTTTGCAGTCTTAGGAGAGAGGAGTCAGTTTTCCCCATTCCAGTCACTTCCTGCTTTACCCCTTGTGGAGAGCAGGTATCAGCTAACAGTTTCTGTAGAGGGCCAGGAAGTAAAGAGTTTGGGTTTCTCGGGCATATGCAACTACTCAGCTGTATTGTGATGATATGAAAGCAGTTGTAGACAATATGTAAATTAGTGGAGGTGATGTGTCCCAATAAAAGTTTATTTACAAACAAAAGTTTATTTATTTGGCCCCTGGGCTGTAGTTTGTGGACCCATGCCCTAGGGTGGTATTTCCCAACATTGTTATATCATAAGCATCACCTGGAAAGCTTGCTTTACAATAACCACAGCTCTGTGAAAATGTGTATTGACTAATCACCTCCATTGTTCCTTATAATCTGACAAATTTGGAAGCCCTAGAGAAATGAATCAAACCTGAGGGTTCCTTTATACCAGGGGATACTTTCTTCTATGAGATGTGAAACAAGAATGTGAGACAAGAATCACAAATTGTCTTTTTTTTTTTTTTTTATTTTCTTAGGTCACTCTGTGAGGCAAGTATGATCTTAATTTTCTGATGAGGGATCTAACCCCACCATCTGCAGTGGAAGCACAGCGTCTTAACCATTGGGCCACCAGGTGAGTACCATAAATCACATTCTATAATGTAGGATTTCTCCGATTTCATGAGGCTACACAATCTAAGGACTGGCTATTATGTTTCTCATAAACACATGGCTGAATTTCTTATGGTAGGAATGACAACAGCAGGTAAAATCACTTCCCCCATTTCATTAAGGAAAAATTAATGCCCCAGGAAAATTTCTGGACTTGGTTTGAAGGATGCAGTCCCCCACAACATGTAGTTTTCTTAAAATGATAATTGCTTTGCAAGATTAAGATTTTTTAAGATATAGGATTCAGATACGTAATATGAAACAAGGCATAGGGCAGAAACACTTAAATCTGTCCAAAGTTTGACCCAAGAGATGGCGCATATCTATAGCATTATGCTGTAATTTCAAAAGTGTGGTTCATTTGTTAAGAATAAATTTACAATTGCAATTTTTGAATGAGTTTCCTATATGTCTCCTAGGACTCTTGTTCTAGTCCAAATTAGTGAGATACAGTATATCCTGGGTTGGGACAATCCCCTGAAGAAGAAAATGGCAACCCACTCCAGTGTTCTTGCCTGGAAAATCCCATGGACAAAGGAACCTGGTGGGCTACTATCCATAGGGTCGTGAAGAATCAGACATGACTAAAGTGACTTGGGATGGACAGAGTACATTAAGATTGCCTTTCTTTTCATTTTTTATTGAGTACATGTGTTTTATAATTTCAGCCAATATCAGCAAGGAGCAAACTAACCCTATTAATTGCCCCCAGGGCTCCCACTCAACTCTGGCTGTCACAAAGCAGAACTGTAGCTAGATTTGTAGAGAGTACATGGTTGGCAATATGGACGTCTTGCACTGGAACTCTTTTATCGTGGGAGACTGTCTTGCATATTGTATGTATGCTGGTTTTCAGCCTTCATTGCCTCTATTTGCTGGATTCCAGTGGCTCTCTCAAGTTGTAACAATCAACAATGTCTCCAGACCCTGCCAAAAGTCCCCAGCTGAGGGCGGGAGGAAACGGCAGGAAACATCCCTGTTAAGAACCATTATCAAGACTGTGTGAATACCGGAAGCAAAGTGAAGAAGTGGGACAGCTTCCCAGACATCTCATATTAAGTCCCTGCCCTCAGAGTCTCCTGAAATCCTTAGATAGGGAAAAGATGGGCTCATTCAATCTGTAATTATTCAGGTAATTGACTCAGTGCTCCTATTTGCTTTTAGTGTGCGAACACCAGCAGTGAGACTTAGCTCTCCTGGGAACTGCATGGGACTCCATTCTTCAGGAAGACCTGGGGACCATCATGTGTTGGCTCCCTCAGTAATAATTTTCCACCACCCAGATGTTAGAAAAACCATTTGTACACACTGACCCAGGCTTGCTGCATTTTAATAAATCTGCACCCAGAGAATGCCAGGGAGTATGAGGAAGATCTAGGCAGCGTACACCATCTGGTGTTTTTAAAAATACATGCCATGAGCCCAATTAAGAATTTATTTTTAGGCTATTTATGAATGAGCTGATTTTGAATGAAACAGGAGCAACCTAACCCTAAAATAAATGAACTAGCTTCAAAATTTTCTTTGAAATTGAATTTTTAAGTGTGATTTCGTAATAATGGGATTTTAGAAGACAACCTAAGCCTTTGCATGAGTTGAATTGTTTCCTCCCTGCAAAAATTTCATTCCTCAAAGCTCTAACCCCTCAGTATTTCACAAAGTAATCGTATTTGGCACTAAAGTCTTTAAAGTGGGCATTAAATTAAATAAGGTCACCAGGTTAGCGTGTTAGTCCCTCAGTCGTGTTTGAATCTTTGCATTCGCATGGACTATAGCTCACCAGGCACCTCTGTCCATAGAATTCTCTAAGCAAGAATACTGGAGTGGGTAGCCATTCCCTTTTCCAGGGGTTCTTCCCAACTCAGGGATTGAACGTGGGTCTCCTGCATTGCAGGCAGACTCTTAACCACCTGAGCCATCAGGGCAAGCCCTAATTCATTAGTGTGGGCCCTAATTCAATGACTGGTGTCCTTATAAGAAGAGATTTGGACACAGATGCATGCAGCACAGAGAACACGACAAGAAGGCGGCCAACTTCGAGTCAAGGGGAGAGACCTCAAAAGAAAGCAAACCTGCTGACACCTTGGTTTTGGATTTCTAGCCTCCAGAATTGTAAGAAAATCCATTTACCTTGTTTAAGCCACTACATCTATGATATCTGGTTATGATAGTTCTAGCAAAGCAATATAGTGGGTTCTGTAACCCATTTGTTCCCTGACCTGCAAATAAGGGTTGTAAGTATAGGAAAATGACCGCTTCCTTGAAAGTGCCTCTCTCTACTCCCCACCCAAGTCAAGAGAGTAAATCAGAAGCAGATCATGTTCCTGATGCAGTATCAGAGATGAGTAATCTCATTAAAAACTAGAAAGATAGAGCCACGGTGGTATCTCATCTATCTGTTTAGTTAACTTGTTTGGTCTCAGCAAAACCTAATGGATCTTAGCAGATGATAGTGAACTTCTGGAAACTAGTTGATAGACTCAGTTGCAACTATTATCTGGATATAGTATCATCACTGAAGAACATGAACCAACACAGCCCCTTGTACTTGGTATATATGTATTAACTGACAAATTATTTTTTCTCAGAACTCTAATGGAGAGAATTAAAAGCAGTTTGCATTTACATGACAAGGACAGGAGTATACGTTTATTATCTTTGTCCTGATCTAACTTATCCTGCTTTTTTTAACATAACATAATCCATGGGAACCTTAATCATCTTTATATTGTATATAATATCACAAAGTGCACCCTGTTGATGATATCATGCTAACTGGCCTTGAGAAAGTAGGAAATAGTTATAGTCTTGGTAAGACATCTGCCTGCCACAGAGTATGAGAAAACCATGAAGATCCATCAATCCTACCACATTGGGGAAGATTTTAGGAGTTTATTCACCTTGGGCATGCTGGCACATCCTCTCTAAGACTGTAGTACTTTGTTACTTCTACCATTAAGAAGGGCTTCCCTGATAGCTCAGTTGGTAAAGAATCCACCTGCAGTGCAGGAGATCCTGGTTCAATTCCTGGTTCAGGAAGATCTTCTGGAGAAGGGATAGGCTACCCACTCCAGTATTCTGGCCTGGAGAATTCCATGAACTGTATAGTCCATGGGGTCTCAAAGATTCAGACACAACTGAGTGACTTTCACTTTACTTCCCACACTTACAATTAAGAAAGAAGCCAAGTAACTATTAGATCCCTTTGAATTCTGGAAGCAAGATTACACTGCATTTGGGAATACTGCTGTGATCCATTTACAATTTTTCTGGTTTTGAATCAAGAACAGAGCAAGAGGAAGTTCTGTGCAGTTCGGTGGGGCTAGCTTCTCTGATGCCTGGGCTGTATCAGCAAATCCTATGGTGCTCCAGCTGTCTGTAATGGATGAGATTGCTCTGTGGCATTTCCAGCAAGCTCCTGAAGGAGAGTCCAAGTTAGAACCTTAGGTACTGGGATAAGAACTGCATGTGGTGCAGTACCATTCTGTGCTTTTAGAACAGCTCCCGATTGACTACTTGGTCATCAAGGACACAGAGCATCTGATCACTGGGCTTAGGGGACTCTTTGGAGCCACCCACTATGAATTCAGCATTGTTAGACTCACTGAGTTTTACGCTGGGATGGACCCAACAGCAGTTCATTATGGTATGAAAGTGATGCGTCCCTAACCAGCTCAAGCAGATCCAGAAAGCACAGATGAATTATATGCAGAGACAGTCCAGGCTCCCTCATAAGCCACCTGTGCTTTTCCACAATGGAGCTTCCTTCACCCCATACCATGCCTTCACTGCTGATATGTGTGTGTGTATTGGGCGAAGGGTGATTTGCTTATAATCAGCCAACAGAACAGCGAAAAAGACATATGGCTAGTTAATAGGGTTGAAAAAATGTTGGCTGTGATTGAAATGGTTTGCATTACAGCCCCACCTAAGAGAGCCCTGGAGGACAGGAGGAAAGGGAAATCTTCTTGGTAGGTGGAGCTTTGAGACATACACTTAGTTGTACCCTTTGTATGGAGGGAAGTGGTCTGGATTTCAAAATACAAAATATGTATTGATTCCTGTTGTTGTTCAGTCACTGAGTTATGCCCGACTCTGCAACCCCATGGACTACAGCACACCTGTCCTTCACCATCTCCCAGAGTTTGTTCAAACTCACGTCCATGTCCATCGAGTCAGTGAGGCTATCTAACCATTTCATCCTCTGCTGCCCTCTTCTCACTTTGCCTTCAGTCTTCCCCAGCATCAGGGTCTTTGAGCTTCAGCATCCATCCATGTAGTGATATTCAGGGTTGATTTCCTTTAAGATTAACTAACTTGATTTCCTTGCAGTCTAACAGACTCTCAAGAGTCTTTTCCAGCCTCTAACAACACAATTCGAAAGCATCAATTCTTTGGCACTCAGCCTTCTTTATGGTCCAACTCTCACATCTGTACATGACTACTGGGAAAACCACAGCTTTGACTATACCTTTGTCAGCAAAGTGCTATCTCTGCTTTTTAATATGCTGACTAGGTTTGTCATCACTTTTCTTCCAAGGAGCAAGTGTCTTTTAATTTCATAGCTGTAGTCACCACCCACAGTGGTTTTGCAGCCCAAGAAAATAAAATCTGTCACTGCTTCTAGTTTTTCCCCTTCTATTTGCCATATGCAGAGTACATCATGAGAAATGCTGGACTGGATGAAGCACAAGCTGGAATCAAGATTTCCAGGAGAAATATTAATAATCTCAGATATGCAGATGACACCACCCTTACGGCAAAAAGCAAAGAGGACCTAAAGAGCTCCTTGATGAAAGTGAAGGAGGAGAGTGAAAAAGTCGGCTTAAAACTCAATATTCAGAAAACGAAGATCATGGCATCTGGTCCCGTCACTTCATGGTAAATAGATGGGGAAACAATAGAAACAGTGACAGACTTTATTTTGGGGGGCTCCAAAATCACTGCAGATGGTGACTGCAGTCATGAAGTTAGAAGACACTTGCTCTTTGGAAGAAAAGCTATGACCAACCTAGACAACATATTAAAAAGCAGAGACATTACTTTAAACAAAGATCTGTCTAGTCAAAGCTATGGTTTTTCCAGTAGCCATGTATGGATGTGAGAGTTGGACTATAAACAAAACAGAGAGCTGAAGAATTGATGCTTTTGAACGGTGGTGTTGGAGATGACTCTTGAGAGTCCTTTGGACAGCAAGGAGATCCAACCAGTCCATCCTAAAGGAAATCAGTCCTGAATATTCATTGGAAGGATGGATGCTGAAGCTGAAACTCCAGTAGTTTGGCCACCTGATGCGAAGGACTGACTCATTTGAAAAGACCCTGATGCAGGGAATGATTGAAGGTGGGAGGAGAAGGGGATGACAGAGGATGATATGGTTGGATAGCGTTGCCAACTCAATGGACATGAGTTGGTGATGGACAGGGAAGCCTGGCGTACTGCAGTCTTTAGGGTTGCAAAGAATCAGACATGACTGAGCACCTGAACTGAACTGATTTGCCATGAGTCCTGCTGCTGCTGCTGCTAAGTCACTTCAGTCATGTCTGACTCTGTGTGACCCCATAGATGGCAGCCCACCAGACTCCGCTGTCCCTGGGATTCTCCAGGTAAGAACATGAGTGGGTTGCCATTTCCTTCTCCAACACATGAAAGTGAAAAGTGAAAGTGAAGTTGCTTAGTGTAGGCAGGAGCAAATGGTTTGCCTGGTTGGTCAGGGGTCTGTGCAGAGGAATACTGGAAATCAGTAAGAAGGAGGGCTATGAAAGAGCTGGGTGACGGGACCCAGGAAGGTGATCTCCAAATGTTAGCAATTTTGTACCTCAGTTTGTTGCTCACTCAGAAAACCTTTCTTTTGTCATCAAGAGTCTCACTATCTTATCAGGTGGACAGAATAACCTGTTCGGGGGATGTCAGCCAGCCTGGCAAAATGGGAAATCTGGATTCTCCAGCTGCCAAAGGGGCCCAGTTTTCTGCCCAGAAGTGGAAGGTGGTTATCTCCTTATGGGGTAAAATTGGAATCAAGTAGATAAGGAATTTATTGTAAGCACAGTTTCTCCATGGCCTATTGGAATCCAGCCTCTGCAGCCTCCTCGGTGGTATAATGAAGCTAGATCATACAGTTTTTTGTGGGGTTTTTTAGCTTTTCATTTTATATTGGAATATCCCATGGCTCAGCAGTAAAGAACCTGCCTACAATGAAGAAGACATAGGAGCTGAAGTTTTGATCCCTGGGTTGGCAATATCCCCTGAAGGAGGAAATGGCAACCCATTGCAATATTCTTGCCTGGGAAATCACATGCATGGATGGTTGATTTACAATGTTGTGTTAGTTTCATGTGTACAGCAAAGTGATTCAGTTATACATGTATATATATCCACTCATTTCTAGATTCTTCATATAGATTATTACAGAGTATTTAGTAAAGTTCCCTATGCTATGTAGTAGGCCTTCGTTGGTTATTTATTTTATTTATAGCAGTGTGTATATGTTAACCTCAAATGCCTAATTTGCCCCTACTTCCCACTTTCCTCTTTGGTAATCTTAAATTTGTTTTATATATCTGGAAGTGTATTTCTTTTTTGTAAATATGTTCCTTTGTATCTTTTTTTAGATTCCACCTATGAGTAATACCATATGATATCTGTCTTTCTCTGACTTACAGTTTTGCAAGAACTGTTTGTATGCATCTCTTCCCAACTTTGCATTCAGTGATGTCACTTGGTAGCTTAAAATCGACTGTGTTAGGGGTATTTACACTAGGAAAACTGGCAGACGCTAGATATCAGGACTCTTCTTCCCTAGAGAAAGAAAGTGAAAGTCGGTCAGTTGTGTTCAACTCTTTGTGGCCCCGTGGACTATACAATCCATGGAATTCTCCAGGCCAGAATACTGGAGTGGGTAGTCTTTCCCTTCTCCAGGGGATCTTCCCAATCCAGGGATCGAACCCAGATCTCCTGCATTGCAGGTGAATTCTTTACAAGCTGAGCCACAAGGAAAGCCCAAGATACTTGAGTGGGTAGCCTATCCCTTCTCCAGCAGATCTTCCTGACCCAGGAATCGAACTGGGATCTCCTGCATTACAGGTGGATTCTTTACCAACTGAGCTGTGAGAGAAGCTCCTCCCTAGAGAGCTGGTTGTTAAATATTTACTCTGAATCCCACTGAGCCATTGGACATTCCCACCACTGTTTCTCTACGGCCCTTCATGAAGCAGTGACCATAACTAATGCATCCCTCACATTGCCCTTCACCTTTCTCTGCTTCACTGAACTTTTACTATTGCCATTGTGTATCAGTTCCCAAATAAATCATTAGCATGCAATCTTTGTTGCAGGCTCTGTTCACTAGGAACCTCAGACTAGGACAGGAGTTAAAGGGAGTTGAGTGAAAGGATTCTAGATCTTTGTTCGCAGCTTGATGTAGAATCTATGTACACACTGTGGAGACTTTCTCTAGCAACCTTATACCAACTTGGGAGCAAGAGTGAAGAAAATGATTGATGGGACTTATTCAGGTTTGGATAAGTTGAGAGATGGTCCAACAGGAAAGAGATTCTGGGCTTCTGTCTTTCTCTGGTTGAGGTGGTTGGCCTGCATTTAAGAATGCCTACAACGTTAAATGTAGGAGGAGGCAAAAGGCTGGGAGATCAGAACCAGCACACATCAGAGGTATGGATGAGGGCATGGGACACCCCTGATGGTCCATTGGTTAAGACTCCATGCTTCCACTGCAGGGAGTGTGAGTTCAATCCCTGGTGAGGGATTTAAGTTCCTCATTGATGCATGGCATGCCCCTCTCCCCCTATAAAAGAGAGGAAAAGAAGTATTGATGAGGGCAAAAAACATATTTCGTAAACAATGAAGTTGTGAGAAATTTCTTGGAAAGCAGTTTTCTGAAATTTTCTTCTAATATGTCAAAATGTACATGTATATAATTTAAATATAATAAATATATATTACAAATACATACATAGATCTTCTAATATACATACATATATCTTCCAATATATCAAACATACATGTATATAATTTAAATAGAATAAACATATATTACAAATATACAATGTATGTATTCATAATATTCATTTATGTATATATATAAAATTCCATATATATTAACCCACCATTTTCTTTTACACTTTTCTGCTCTAGCCACTGGGATTTTCTTCCTGTCCTTTAAATAAGTCAAGCTCATTTTGCCTAGTGCCTGTTAGATTCTCTTTGCCCAGATATTCATTTGGCTTTTCCAATTAGGTTGCAGCTCAAATGTCACCTTCTCAGAGAGGTTGTCTGAGTTGTCCTAACTAAAAGAGTACACTTCTATCCCTCCACTTACCCAACTTTATTTCTCTTCATAAACCTTATTACAATCTGGCATTGTTTTATCTACTTGCTTCATTTTTGTCTTCCTCACTAGAAACAGGCCCCCTGGAAGCAGAGATATATCAGTTATGAAACTCCAGCACTTATATTAATAATAGTGTCAAGCACATCATAGATCATTTATGAATATTTATAGAATAAATGAAGAATTATCATTAACTGTTAATTAATTGTTTATAGATGTGTCAGGATGGCAGAGTGGTCTAAGGCACCAAACTCAAGCTTCTGCTTTTCCCCACTGGGGCTTCTGGTCTCTGCATAATGGAGGTTTGGGTTTGAATCCAAATTCTGATACATCCTTATTTGGGCTTCCCTGGCAGCTAAGATGGTAAAGAATCTGCCTGCAATGCAGGAGACCTGGATTCAACCCCTGGGTCAGGAAGATTCCCTGGAGAAGGAAATGGCAACCCACTCCAGTATTCTTGCCTGGAGAATCCCACGGACGAAGGAGCCTGGTGGGCCACAGTCCATAGTATCACAAAGAGTCGGACAAGACTGAATGACTAACACAACACATAATTAAATAATTGGATATTTAAGAATTGATGATAATTAATTAATTAATGACCTTGTGTGTGTCTGTCCCTATGGCAGGTCAGAGGACCAGGAATTGGAAGACTTGACTACAGCTTGTGGGCAACCAGCAGTTTCCCTGAGGTGATAAGGCACGTGCATACAGACACTTGAACACAGTGTGGTGTAGCAGGTGACATACGTCACATCAACAATGAGTCTCCCATTCGACAAGTGCCAGGAGAGCTCAGAGCACAGTGCACCGGAGCAGCCAGAGATTTTCCGAAGAAGTAGGCTTCCATGGTGCTCATGAGCATGGGTTGGATGTGGGGGTAAAGGATAGAGAGAGGATTGTTTTGGTATCCCTCCCATGACCTTACCAGTGCTGAATTTGTTGGTATCCAAGCATACAACCCATTAAAAACCCCCAAATAGTCATTTTTCCAATTACTTTGTCTGCATGACACAAGTTCAGCCAAAATGTCATCTGTGAGGGTAAGATACAAGTTTAATACTTAAACAGCTCTCTGTTATGTTTTGACCCCTGTTGCAATGAGATGAATAAATATTGATTGGTTTAAGTGAATTCAGAAACACTGAATTCATGTGCTGAACTATGTCTGTGTACCACTTTAGGAAGAAAAACACAAGATGGATTCTGTTTGTCAAGGACTGACTGATGTCTAGTCGAATGTCCTCATTTAGTCTCAACTTCTCGTAAAAATGAAGCTGGTTGATTTATTCGAGTATTTTTTCAATGTGACTATTTGATAAAAACCCATTTAAATTGCCCTCATCAATTGTACTCTTTTATTCTGGTTTCATGGAGTAGGAAATGTCAACCCACTTCCATATTCTTGCCTGGAAAATTCCATCGAGGTGCCTGGTGGGCTGCAGTCCATGGGGTCGCAAAGAGTTGGACATGACTAACAGGGTGCATGCATGCACACACGTGCACGCGCATGTGCGCACGCACACATGCATACACACATGCACACACACACACATATCCTGGTTTCATCTCTTCCTTGTGTTGTCTTATCTTCTCAGTGATGGTAAAAATTTTTCTTACTTTAATTTTTTGAATCCAAAAATTTCATATACACCCTAAAGTTATTTATCTTAGTTTTTAAAACTAATAACAAAAAATCTAACCATCCTATCCCCAAAGCTTTGCCTGCCTGCTCCGGAGGGTTTAAGTAGGATTTAGTTCATAGATGGCACCTGGTATGCAGTCTTTTTTCCCTTGAGCTGATTCACTGATTTGAGTAAGGCCAGGAGTTGTTTTCCTCCTTTCAGAATCAGTCCTCAGCAGCTCCTCATGAAGGAACATTATTGTTCTTAGTGACTTTAGAGCAGAAGAAGCTAGAAAGGCCCGTTATTTCTAAAGCTAGTTTTTCTTGGCCCATAAATATTTGACACACTAGTAACTCTGAGCAGGGCATTGGGACAGTATCAACTCACACAGTAGGAAATTTATACCAGTTTCCTTTTGTTAAAGAAAAGGAAGAGAGCAAAATCTCTGATGGCCCAGTGGTTAAGACTCTGCACTTCCAATACAAGAGGCATAGGTTCAGTCCCTGGAGGGGGAACTAAGATCCCACATGCCATGTGGCCATAAAATAAGTAAGGAAACTGAAAGTCTTACTTTAAAAAAATAAAGGAAGAGAAATTCAGCTGCTACCAATATTTATCAAGGCCACTCTGGAAATTATTGAGCTGTGAGGCATTGATGTTGAAGCTGAAACTCCAGTACTTTGGCCACCTCATGCGATGAGTTGACTCATTGGAAAAGGCTCTGATGCTGGGAGGGATTGGGGGCAGGAGGAGAAGGGGACGACCGAGGATGAGATGGCTGGATGGCATCACGGACTCGATGGACATGAGTCTGAGTGAACTCCGGGAGATGGTGATGGACAGGGAGGCCTGGCGTGCTGCGATTCATGGGGTCACAGAGAGTCGGACATGACTGAGCGACTGAACTGAACTGAGGCATTCTGAGAGGAAAATGTAAAATTTTCATTTTGGCTTAGAAGACTGTGTTAAACATATCCAACAAGCAATATACAGAAGTTTGATGATGAGAGCAGCAATTCTAAGAGAAGTAATGAGTCAAGTAAGACTAGAAAGTAAAATCACGGTAAACTTAGGTTACTCATAAGAGAAGTCAATCAGGTTATTACTATTAAATTTTCAGGGGACTTGTACTCAGAACTAAAGGAAGAAGAAAAGACATTCAGAAGAAGGGATGTGTGTTGAGGGTTAAAAAAAAAAAAAGTTTATCTGCATAAATGAATGAATGAACCAGCAAGTCTTAGAGAATTTTGTTACTTGTTGGTTAAAGTATAAAAACTTGTGAAAATGTAGATTTATGGCAGGATTATGTGTAGATCTATATCTCTGAATGATGTAATCCCACTGCTATATTTACTGAAAAGCGTTCTTACTTGAGGCCATGAGGATTAATGTTGCTTTCTTGGTAACACACCAAGAAATAGTCTCATGTCTTTTAAAACAAAGCAATATAACACTCTGAATGTACAAGCAACATTGCTCCAGGAAACACATTTGTCTGCCAGAGCCAAATAGTAAGCCTAATTTAATGAACATCAGCAGTTTGTTGAGCCCACCAGGGAATAAGAGTCTTTTGGGAAAGCCTGAAACTGAATTGTGCCAATTTATTAGGTAGCTTTTTATTTAGGGAGGAATTTAAGTGCCTGGAATACTTTACCAAAAGATTCAGTTCTCTCAAAACTGGGTCTGTTATCCAAGATATCCCTTAAATGTTGAGGGAAATGGAAATAGTCATCTATATATTACTTGCCTTGCCCACAGACACATTACTTGTGCCTTTGAATCTTAATTTCACCTTAGGACATACTTCCTACAAGGAATAATATTGCACAATCAAAAAAGAAACAATATGAGATTTATTCCTTCATTCCTGAAATATTGGAAATGCCTGACCATCCTTTCTTAGGGTCCTTTTACAGAGAATTGCACTGACAAGGCAACACCAAGAAAATAGAAAACAACCATTATTTTGTGGAATATCTTGGTTTTGTGGTATCAGCAGCCATGGGGCTCTCTAAGTGGGCCTTGGTCAAGAGCTGTGTTGAGGTCATTATTCAGCTGTGTGTCGTTTTTCAGACAGCCCTCCCTACCTTTCAGACATCAGTTTCTCTGTCTATTCCTTCTGAAGCCCTCCCTTTCACTTGCCATTGTTGTTGATATTAGTAAGGAAGGGAGTGCGTGCTTTCAGAACCGTTGAGCTATCCCTGCCTAGATTAGGGAGAAAAACTTTGCAGTCAGCCTGCCTTGGACTATTCTGCACTCTGTCCTCCCAGGATAATAGTGTTCTTTACGATTTGACAACTCTACGTTGGTGGTAGCTGGTGTTTTTTTTTTTTTTGTCTTAGAACTTCTGTCATAGAA
>SJYV01035481.1:1085099-1100239 GCA_006410875.1 Neotragus pygmaeus
TTTTTTTTTTTTTTTTGTCTTAGAACTTCTCTCATAGAAATAGTGTTCTTTTCTTCTCCCTTATTTGGCACATATGATTTCTGCATTTCCATCTTGTCTGTTAATGATGCTGGGCTCTGGGAAGGATATGTGTATCTGTTTGTCCCTATATGGAGAGTACCCACACCTACCTGATGTCTTTTCCAGTATTTGGGAACTAGTTCATTTTTCACATGATTCCAAGTGCCCATAAGCAGCAACAAGGAATGGAATCTCAATTCCGAATCTTCTCTGAATTGGAAGCATAGATCACGATTGCATGTTTATTTTTTCTAGATCTTCTGATAAATCATCTGCAAGCTAACGTAGGGGTATGCCTTGTTATTCGGAGAAGGCAATGGCACCCCATTCCAGTACTCTTGCCTGGAAACTCCCATGGACGGAGGAGCCTGGTAGGTTGCGGTCCATGGGGTCGCTGAGGGTCGGACACAACTGAGCGACTTCACTTTCACTCTTCACTTTCATGCATTGGAGAAGGAAATGGCAACCCACTCCAGTGTTCTTGCCTGGAGAATCCCAGGGATGGCGAAGCCTGGTGGGCTGCCGTCTGTGGGATCGCACAGAGTCGGACACGACTGACGCGACTTAGCAGCAGCATGCCTTGTTATTATGGGGTGGGATGAACTGGGAAAATTATATGACATGAACAGGGGCAGAAATAATATAAATCATTATGAAAATTTCTTCTTGGAAACTGGACTTGTGATATTTTATTGCCTGCTCCCAAGATACCAGTAGGCATCATGAGATCGATAAAAAATTTCCTAAGATTCAATGAGCCAAACTGGTCTCTCGCTTCACTACATTACCCTGGGTCCCAGGGAGGCCATAGTGCTGAGCAGGGGTCCGGGAGCTCTAACTGCCTTTTACTTAAAATAACAAGTGATCTGTGAACATCCTGGCACAAAGGGAAGAAGTGGGCAACAGAATTTTCAAATAGGACTTATTTCTGTAACACCACTGTATCTGTTTCTTGTGGTTATCATAACAAAGTACCACAACCTTGGTGGCCCAAAACATCAGAAATTATTGTCCCTGGTTCTGAAATCCAGAAGTCTGAAATCAAAGTGTCAGTAGAGCCACCGTCCTCTGGAGGCTTATGGAAAGAGCCTGTCCTTTGGCTCTTCCAGCTTCTGTGTTTCTTGGCATCTTTGTGGCTGCGTCCATCTAATCTCCCCCTTGTCATCTGTATCTTCTCGTCTGTCTCTTAGAAGACACCTGTGGTTAGATTTAGGCCCCACCCAGGCATTGGAGAAGGAAATGGCAACCCACTCCAGTGTTCTTGCCTGGAGAATCCCAAGGACGGGGGAACCTGGTGGGCTGCCATCTATGGGGTCGCACAGAGTCGGACACGACTGAAGTGACTTAGCAGCAGCAGCTGCAGCAGCAGGTAGTCTGGGATGATCTCATCTCAGGTAAGTTAAAATCCTGAACTTAATTGCACTTCAAAGACCCTTTGTCCGAAAGGTAACATTTACAGGTTTTAGGAATGTGGGTGTGAACCATTATTTTGGTCCATATTTTGGATGTGGACCATTAAGCCCACATGTCCCTTGTGTCAGGTTCTCCTCTAGGTACTTTATTCATACAGTAAGTTTCCTATGTCTGAACCTTCAAGCTGTGAACTTTCAAAAACGTGAATGTGTGTTCCATCAGCATCAGGTGTGCGTGAAGCTGCCGCCTGCCCTCTGTCTCCCATTGCAGACAATCCTTCAGCTCTGCCATCTCCCACCTCCTCTCCCTTCTCCAGGCAGTAACTCTTCTTGCCTCTTCACTCAGTGCCAGCCCTTGCATGCCAGCTGTTGTACTGCACTACTGCGTCTTTCAAAGTCCTGTTGCATGCATAGGTGCTCACTTGCTCAGTTGTGTCCAACTCTTTGTGACCCCCATGGACTGTAGCCTGCCAGGCTCCTACTATACTGTAAGATTAAAAATATTATCTTTTATGTTTTGTGTTTGTCTTTTATGTATTAAATATGTGGAAAGTATTTTAAGCCGATTACAGTATAGTACTATGTACCCGATTGTGTTAGTTGGGTACCTATGCTAACTTCCTGGACTTACGAACTTGCTCTCGAAATGGAGCTCATTCATATGTAGAGGATTTACTGTATTAACTTTTGAATTTCTGAAATCTGTATTCTGTGTATAGCTCTATCACCAGCTAGCTGTGTAATCTCAAACAAGTCATTTCACATTTTCAGTCATTTTGTCTGGGTAGCAGTCTCCTCCTTTGTGAAATGAAGAAGATTGGATTACTTAAAGAAATCCATATAATAGAGTAGGGAATAGCCTTAAGTTTAGGAGACATGAAAGGATTTTGTTCAAATCTACATAAGTACTGATCATCTACAATTTCCCAAGTGCTGTACTAAAGGAATATAGAGAAGCATAAGACCCTGGCCTTTGTTTCACATGCCCACCATCTAGAGGAGGCAACAATATTATCTGTGTGCCCAAGCACTGCCACTCAAGTAGGTGAAGCCAAAGAAAGTTCTTGTGGAAAAAAAAAAATTAACAAATTGAATCAAGAATAAATCTGCGTAGAAGGTGCAGAGCCAGAACTTGTTGGCTTCATTGCTAAATCATGAGAAAGTGGATGCCAGTTGCTCTGCCACTGAAACCCCAGAGGGTACAGCTACTCGTGACCATCCAGGGATTAATGGTGCATTTAAATTGTTCTCACCAGAGGTTATATATGCACTGAGCCACAGTGGAGGCCAGAGTTGCATGGGACCTAATGGCAAACTCCAAAACGCCCCTGCATTTTTCTGAAAGGAGGATTGATAACATGCAAAGATATTGTGGCAGATAGTTCTGACATCTGACCTTCAAGAAGGTCTCAGGTCCCATGAGACCAACCACCCAGGTTCTAGAAAATATGTCCAGAGGAAATCTGTCCCCTGGCCAGATGTAGGCTGTGAGCTTGTACTTAGGTTCAGTGAACTGTACCCTGCAAGGAGGGAGTTCATCATCATACTCCCTGAAGCAGGGGCACTTGGAGACATATAAGGGCACCGAATGTCTCCGCTAAATGTCAGGGTACGTTTAGTGAACTTGGCAAGCTCAGACTCAGTCCCAGTTAACATTTTTCTCCAATCCCCCAGCGGGCAGCCTGGCCTGGCTGGCAACCAGAAATACATAATCAGTTCAGCTAAACAAGCTCTAGAAAAGAGATTCAAGATACAAAAGAATGCCCAGGTTCAGCCTTAAGTAGATCGACAATGTCTTCTCAGCCAGAAATGGAAGGAGCATCCAGACCAGCTTGTGTGGAGGAAAGCCTAAGACTCAAGTCCATCTGCAGTAACCAAAGTTCATCTGATCATCATAAGAAATAAGCTGTTTCAGGCAACATTCAGCATGGAGAGACATGCTCACAACAAGTCAGGCACATGGCAAATCAAAGAGCTATAAGAATATAATAAGAGAAAGTTAGGATCATGCTGGGTGCCCACCTCAAAAAGTGCCAGAGAAGGCCAAGACACTGAAAAGCCTAATTATTTGAAATAATACTTTCATGTGACATACCAGAGCCTTTCAGGTTATGGAGACTATCTACATTTTCACAGTTCCTTACCCCCAATGTCATGTTTTTCTCCAATTATATACTAGGGGCTAGGAAATAATGCTAATTATTTTAGTCAAGTGGCTGTAACTTATGCTGTTACAATGAAATACCACAGGGCAAGTGGCTTAAACAACAGACATTTCTTTCTCATAGTTCTGGAGGTTGAGAAGTCCGAGATCAAGGTGTGGACAGATGTGGTTCTGGGTGAGAGCTCCCTTTCTGGCTTGTAGACAGCCACCTTCTTGCTGCATTCTTGCCTGATGGACAGAGAGAGGGTTCTGGTCTCTTCCTCTTCTTATAAGAGCACTAATTTAATCATGGAGGCTCCACCCTCATGACCGCATCTAAATCTCATTCTTACTGTTTCCAAATGCCACACACAGGGCATTAGGGCTTTGACATTTAAATTTTGGGAGACACACACATTCTGTACATAGTAAAATAATAAAGTAGTAATAATAATAAACAGATACTCTTTTTCCTGGTGGCTCAGATGGTAAAGCCTCTGCCTACAATACGGGAGACCCGGGTTCAATCCCTGGGTTGGGAAGATCTCCTGGAGAAGGAAATGACAACCCACTCCAGTATTCTTGCCTGGAAAATCCCATGGATGGAGAAGTGTGTAGGCTACAGTCCATGGGGTTGCAAAGAGTCGGACACGATTGAGTGACTTCACTTTCACTTTCACTCTTTTTTCTTAATGAAGCTCACAGTCTAGTAGAGTTACAGATATTAATCAAACTTTCACACCCAAATATGTGAAATTTCAATTGTGTCTTGGAGAAGGCAATGGCACCCCACTTCAGTACTCTTGCCTAGAAAATCCCATGGATGGAGGAGCCTGGAAGGCTGCAGTCTATGGGGTCGCTAAGAGTCAGACATGACTGAGCAACTTCACTTTCACTTTTCACTTTCAAGCATTGGAGAAGGAAATGGCAACCCACTCCAGTGTTCTTGCCTGGAGAATCCCAGGGACGGGGAGCCTGGTGAGTTGCCGTCTCTGGGGTCGCACAGAGTCGGACACAACTGAAGCGACTTAGCAGCAGCAGCAGCACCATTGTGTCTCAGCTTGAAAAAGAAGAGGTGCATGAGGGTATGAGAGCAGATAGTAGGGGGATTTGACTGATGGGAGGTCAGAGATTCCCCTGCAACAACTGAGCTGAAATTGAAGGGCAAAGAGGTGCCAACTTGTAGTGGTGGTGCTCAGATGCTCAGTTGTGTCTGACACTTTGTGCCCCCATGGACTGTAGCTCACCAGGCTTCTCTGTCCATGGGGGTTCTCTTGGCAAGAATACTGGGGTGGGTTGCCATTTCCTTCTTCAGGGGATCTTCCTGACCCAGGAATCAAACCCCAATCTCTTGCATTGGCAGGTGGATTCTTTACCGCTAGTACCAATTTGTGGTATCAGACAGGTAACTAGAAGGGCAGGGAAAAGATGGAGCTTGGGATCAGATGGGCCTGTGGGGTCCAGGAAGTGTGTGTGTATTTCGAGTTAGGGTCTGTAAGGAGGTAGTTAAGGTTAAGTGTGGTTATAAGGTGGGGTCCTAATTTGATAAAACTGGGTACTTATGAAAAGAGGAAGAGAGACAGTGCTGTCTCTCTGTGCACAGAGGAAAGGCCATGTGAGGACATGGAGAAGGCGGCTGTTTGTAAGCTGGGAAGAGAGCTCTCACCAGGAACCAAACTGGCTGAGACTTCTGGCTCCTAGAACTGTGAGAAAATAAATTTCTGTTGGTTAAGCCACCAGCTTGTTACAGTCTGTAAAGACAGCCCAAGAAGAAACAAAGACAAAAATAAACTAATATTTATTGAGTATGTGCCAGGTGCCAGAATCTTTGGGTTAACAGCTAGTATTTTTGGATACTTACAAACAAAAATATTTATGGGAAATTATCTTCTTCTCTATAGTTCAAGATAGCTTACCACAATGTCCACATTGCAACCATAAAATGAGAAGAGAGACCATCCCTTCCCTTTAAGGCATCTCCCAGAAATTACACATTCTGTTTGTCTGCATCCTATTGAAAAACCTTAATCACATAGCCCCTTAACTACAAAGGAAGCTGAGAACTGTAGTCTTTATTTTTTTCTTGTGTCCAAATCAGAGGTTCTATTACTATCAAGGAGAAAAGAATGCCCATTAAGGGAAAAAATCACTCTCCTACACCCACACCTTCAAATGGACTTGGATGTTCCTGAATAAAATTGTTGTTGCTTTGTTGTTTAGTCACTAAGCTGTGTCTGATTCTTTGAGATTCCATGGACTGTAGCCCACCAAGCTCCTCTGTCCATGGGATTTACCAGGCCAGAATACTGGAGTGGGTTGCCATTTCTGCAGGTGGTCTTCCCATCCCAGGGCTTGAACCTGCATCTCCTGCATTGCCAGACATATTCTTTACCACTCAGTCACCAGGGAAGCCATCCTGAATAAATAATGTTTTTAAAGTATTGATTAGTCAAGGATAATATTTTCTACACATCTTGGTTACCAACTCCTGTTGCAATGGAGTCCACCCTTTTGTGGATAAATAAATAAATAAATAAACCCCAGTTGTTTATTACCCACACAATGGAAAAAACACTAATGTTTCTCACAGCCATGAAAGTAAAGTGATTTGCTTAAGGCTTGACATAGTCAGCAAATAGAATTACTGGGATATGAGTGAAGATTTTGGCAATGCAAGTACAGTTTTGTTCCCACTTAACAACCAGATGATTAAAACCAATACAGTATTGTAAAGTAGAATAAAGTAAAAAAATAAAAAATAAAATATTTTTTAAAAAGTGCCTCCTTATATGCCATAAGATTTACAAATGAACTAGTTTACACATAACTGAAGATACAAGGTAGGCAAGTTGGGTAGTGAAGACCACCCTGAACAAATGGGAAAAAATTTTGCATTTCATCTGTTTCTTGTTTCTTAAAGAATTCAACTTTCAATCATTGATATTTCATAATATAAATGTATCGTGGCTTACTAAGTTGCTGCTTACTATGAGCACCAGAGAATTGATGCTTTTGAATTGTGGTGCTGGAGAAGACTTGAGAGTCTCTTGGACAGCAAGGAGATTAAACTAGTCAATCCTAAAGGAAATCAACCCTGAATATTCATTGGAAGGACTGATGCTGAAGCTGAAGCTCCAATACTTTGGCCACCTGATGGGAAGAGCCGACTCATTGAAAAAGACCTTGATGCTGGGAAAGATTGAAGGTGGGAGAAGGGGACAGCACAGGATGAGACGGCTGGATAGCATCACTAACTCAATGGACATGAGTTGGAGCAAACTCTGGGAGACAGTGAAGGACAGGGAAGCCTGGCGTTCTGCAGTTCATGGGGTCTCAAAGAGTTGGACATGACTGACTGAACAACAATAGCAACAAATATATTTATATTGTTTTCATTTGATTCCCTTGCTGTTATAAACCATACTGCATTAAATTTAACTACATAAATATTTTTATGGGGGGATAGTTGAACAGCTGTACACATCTTTTACAATCTGTTGACTGTCTTTGGCAGTATTGCCAAAGTGAAAGTACTGTCCAAAAAGACGACCTGAAATTTACTTTCGTCAAGAATATATGAGACTATGTGGAATCTAAAATCTGACACATCTGAACCAATCTGTGAAACAGAAACAGAATCATGGGCATAGGGAATAGACTGGTTGCCAAGTAGAGTGAGTTGGAGAGGGATGGAGTGGGAGTTTGTGATTAGCAGATGCAAGCTTTTATATAGAGAATTGATAAACAGCAAGGTCCTACTGTGTAGCACAGAGAAGTATATTCAATATTGTATGATAAACCATAATGGAAAAGAATACAAAAACAAAGAATGTAGATACATGTACAACTGAGTCACTTTGCTGTAGAGCAGAAATTAACACAACATTGTAAATCAACTGCATTTCAATTAACAAATAAATTACTTTAAAAATTTTTAAAGAATATGTGAGACTAAAAAAAAAAGAATATATGAGACTGAAGTTTGAGGTCCTAGATTGGGGTCTCCGGAAGCAAACCTTGATATGAAGATCCTGTGTAAGTGATTTATGCAGGAAGTGTTTCCTGGGGAGACCAGTAAGGACCAGAGAATCAGGACAGGGAAGGGAAGGAAGCCAAGCGAGTGTTGTTGTTGTTCAGTCATTCAGTTATGCCTGACTCTTTGCAACTCCATGAACTGTAGGCATTCCAGGCTTCCCTGTCCTTCACTATCTCCATGAGTTTGTTCAAACTCATGTCCATTGAGTCAGTGATGCCATCCAACCATCTCATCCATTGTTTTCCCCTTCTCCTCCTGCCTTCAATCTTTCCCATCATCAGGGTCTTTTCCAGTGAGTCAGCTCTTGACATCAGGTGGCCAAAGTATTGGAGCCTCAGCTTCAATATCAGTCCTTCCAATGAATATTTAGGGTTGATTTCCTTTAGAATTGACTGGTTTGATCTCCTTGTAGTCCAAGGGATTCTCAAGAGTCTTCTCCAGCACCACAGTTTGAAAGCATCAATTCTTTGGTGCTCAGCCTTCTTGATGGTCCGATTATCACATCTGTACATGACTACTGGAAAAACCATAGCTTTGACTATACTAACTTCTGTCTGCAAAGTGATGTCTCTGCTTTCACACTGCAGAGCTTAAACTTCAGCCTTGTCCCTAAGGAGAAATCTAGAGAGTAAATAAACCTCAGAATTGTCCCAAACAGAGGCAAGGGAGCTGAGCTTTCACATTCTGATATCTGATGGTCATTTGTCAAGGGCCAGCTCAGGGAAGAGGCAAACCCCAGGCATGCACGTTTTGATTCCTGGTATACAGTAAAGCAGCTCTGATAGCCTGAGGGCAGTCCTGCAAAGCAGAATCTCAAGTTCCAGACTTTAAAACACAGAAGTCAGTGGTAGAGGCAGCGTAGGTTGTATACAGAAACTATTACAAGAAATCTGAGAGGACCTGGAAAAAACACCAATATTTTCTGCTATAGTCCACCCTTTGCTCTTGGTCAGGCCCTCTGAGATTTCATGTCAGGTTCACTCCATTCTTTGAAAACTTCTTGAAGGTTGCTCAAAATTTCTGGGGCAAATTGTATTATAAAAATTGTATATTAAATGTGAGAGTCATTGAACACCCTACAGCCTCTCCTGCTGCAGCTGGCCCTAAAGGGATTGCATTTTCTCATCTCCCTCTTCTGCCACCTGTTCTAGATTCCTCTCGACTAGTCTTCTTTTATTTTTAAGTTATTTATTTATAAAGATCTTATTATTATTTATTTATTTAGCTGCACCATGTCTTAGTTGTATCAAGCAGGATCTTCATTGCCCCATGCAGGATTTTAGTTAGAGCATGCGAACATCTAGTTCCTTGACCAGGGATTGAACCCAGGCCCGGAGCATTGCGATCATGGAGTCTTAGCCACTGGACCATCAGGTAAGTCCCCTCTCAACCACTCTTGAATTTAACAGTGACACTATCTTCATTGCCCTAGTAAAGGACCTTTCTCTGGGCCTTCATAATGAACAGAGGCATACTTATTCCCCTAAGTCTTTTGATTCTTTGCTCAATACTCTGCCAGGTCATTATTTGTTACAATTTTCCAGGAGCCATTCCAGTGGCTTATTAGGACCAGCTCCAGGGGCTCTTGCCAGAGTGTTAAATACTGAGTCACAGGACAGTGGCCTTTATATTAATAAAATGTCCCTTATCAACCACTTTGGTTTGGCATCCTCAATACTTAAGTCCAGGCCTGCTCTCCCAGGACCAGAAAGCATACATTCCCCAAGTCCTATGGATCTTTTGGCAAATAATTTCTTTCTCCTTTAATAAGGTCAAAATTTCCCCAGTTAAGTCAGGCTGAAGCTTGACCCTAGTTTTCCATCTAGAAGTCAAAAAGAAAGGTGAGCAAATACTGCCTTTCAATGTGTCTGTCTTAGTAGAGGCTTCTGAAAAGTCTCCAAGCACATAGGGGACTGCTTTCATTTGGAAAAAGAGAGTTTGTCAATCTGGCAGGTTCAGAGTGTTCTGCTGACTTGAGGAAATCAATGCTCTACAGTACACCTGCTCAGATTACCTATCCTGAGTCTCAGGGTCCCCCTCCTTCCTTAGTAGAGCCCTGGTTTGAAGCAGGGGTTAAGTCATCTTCTCTGAGGTTCTGTTACTCTTACAGCCAAGTCTGGTCTTCAGTACACCCTTTCACTGCCTTAATATTATGAGGGTCTCTTTCAGCTCTCTTCAAGGCCTGCTGGCTTTCCTACTGTGCCTTAAGTTGATAATTGATTGACCTAGGCTTGTATTTTTCCAGAGAAGGAAACTGTAACCCACTCCAGTATTCTTGCCTAGAGAATCCGGTGGATGGAGGAGCCTTGTGGGCTGCTGTCCATAGGGTTGCACACAGTTGGACATGACTGAAGTGATTTTGCATGCATGCATGCATTGGAAAAAGAAATGGCAACCAACTCCAGTTTTCTTGCCTGGAGAATCCCAGGGATGGAGGAGCCTGGTGGGCTGCCATCTATGGGGTTGCACAGAATCGGACACAACTGAAGTGACTTAGCAGCAGCAGCAGCAGCAGCAAGCTTGTATTTTCCTCAATTTGATGCACTAATAGCACTCAGAAACAATTCACCAGTTCATAGCTTTTGTAGTTACAACTTGCCCCATATCTTTCAAATGCACGCAGTGTTCTGTGTGTCAGAGCATCCTTTCCATCTGTATGCCACCTTAACACAGGTGAAAGTCTTAGTAACTGTGAGCTAATGCCAGGAAGAGTCAGCAGTCTACCCAGCACCAATAAAGGGGCCTTTGTTTTCAGATAGCCATTGAATCTGTTCAGTTCAGTGGCTCAGTCGTGTCCGACTCTTTGCGACCCCATGAATCGCAGCACACCAGGTCTCCCTGTCCATCACCATCTCCCGGAGTTCACTCAGACTCACGTTCATCGAGTCTGCGATGCCATCCAGCCATCTCATCCTCTGTCGTCCCTTTCTCCTCCTGCCCCCAATCCCTCCCAGCATCAGAGTCTTTTCCAATGAGTCAACTCTTCACATGAGGTGGCCAAAGTACTGGAGTTTCAGCTTTAGCATNAGTGAACTCCAGGAGTTGGTGATGGACAGGGAGCCTGGCATGCTGTGATTCATGGGGTCACAAAGAGTCAGATATGACTGAGCCACTGAACTGAACTGAATTGAACTGATGGCTTCCCTGGTGGCTCAGTGGTGTAGAACCCCCTCCCAATGCAGGAGACACAAGGATGTTGCCTTCCTTGTAGAATTATTTATTGTGATTAATTATTAGCTATTTCTAGGAGGTATTACAAAAACCATAGGAAGCAGGTGAGATACTCAGATAAGTAAAGGAGCAGGGTGTGTGTGTGTGGCACATTTTGCTTCTCCTGATGTTACCTTCCATATGCAGAGAGATTCTCTAGCAAAAGAAACTTTTGGTCTCTCTTATATACGGCCTCATTTCTCCTACCATTATGTGGCTGATGACTTTGGAGGAGGAACTGGGACTGCAGGGATCAGCCCCTGTTGAGGGTCACATTTGGGATCTGTCTGCCTGTGGGGAGTATGAACACTGGTCTGCCTTTGGCCACCTGATAAGCTCAGAGTAAATTCTCTGCCTTGTAGGGGAAGGACTCTAATTGTTGCCTGTAATTGAGTGTATATGTTCAAATGGATTAAATCATTCTTCCAGGCCAATTCAACCATGAACAAGTCAAGCTCAATCTTTCAGACATAGTGAGTCACTATTACATGCAGACCAACAGATCTTGTACTATGGAGTAGACAAAGATGGATTGAGACCCCATGTATAAAACAGGAGAATAAAGATATCTTTTCTCTCTTCTCTTTCAAATCACTCCAACAAAAACAGTATAGTACAATGAATAATAGTGAGTTGAGACAGCAACGAGAAGGAAGAAGGCAATATATATAAACTGGTATTTTCAACTTTTATATAGAGGAAGGGGAAAGGTGAATGTCAAAAGATCTAAGTCTGACCAATTAAGTAGTATATATTTAAACATATTTACAGAGACCCAGGAAAGTTCTAGAAAACCTAGTAACAATGATATGATTAGCTAAAATTAAGGTGGGGAGGGATGAATTATGGGAAGAAATGCAAATGTACTAGTTTTACCATTAGTTGAAGTAAGAAGACAGTAGATACTGTCTGAAGAAACAGTGTTTATTATCTTTTAAAAATTTTATCACTGGATTAAAAATAAAAAATACATATGCAGAAGGAAACTTTAACAACAGCAAAATAAAATTATTAATAAATAGTACAATGAAAGATAAAAATAAGAATAGAAAGATAACATGGAACTGAAAGTTATATTTTATATCAACAGCTATAAATTATATAACCTTTCCTATAAAAAGATAAAGACTCTCAAATTGTATCAAAATATAAAATCCAGGCATATGATATATAGAATAGCATACACATAAAACATACTGATAAAGAGGTTGAGAATGAAAGAATGAACAAAAGCTTATCACACAAATTTAAAAAGTCACTGAAAAAGAGACAAACTAGTTTTCAAACATATGAAGAGACCCTAACGTCATAATAAATGTAATTCAAAATAAAACTACTCTACAAGAGTCTGTCCACTCATAAGATTAGCAAAGATCAAAAGTCAGGTAGCACATTAGTTGTTGGAGGTGAGACTATACCGGCACTTTTATGTATTGCTGGAAGGACTGTAAATTAGCCCAGCATTCATAGAATGTAACTTGATGTACAAATGTACTGACTCTATGATGCAGCAATCCCAGTTTAATGAATTTATTCTAGAGCAGTCCTCACACATATGTACAAGGCTATTCAATGCATATTATCTATAAGAGCAAATATTTGAACATATTTCAATATATCCATTAATCAAACTTATTGAAGCCATTAAGAATGAAGCTGTGGCTTTCAAAGTATTTGTGCAAAATGAGTTCCAAGATGAAGGGGGAAAGACAGTGTCTCTATCAAAGGTCATTGCAAGCCCACATATTGCTTTTGTACAAATTAGAAAAAGATATTCCCTTCTCCTGCAAGGATGCAGTCTCTGCTTGGGTCCTTTTGTAAGTGAAGCAGGAGAGAACTTTAGCTTGCATGCACCTCTCAACACTTGTGTGGAGAGGAGTTATACATGGGTGCCCTGACTCGAGAGCAAAAACTTGCATTACTTTTTAATATAGCATTTAAGAAAAAAGAACATCACATCTTCATTTCTATTCTTTTAGTACATAAGCATACTATCAAACAATTACATGAGTAGAAATAATGAGTTGAAGATATCTTACTGTAGCAAGAAAAATAATAACTGATGGATCATTAAGATGTAAGCATCTAATGGAAAGAGTAGCTTTTCTTTACCAGGCAATCTTAATTTGCTTTCTGAATTGAATTAATTGATTAGTTAATTTAATGCTTAACACCATTTGTTACCTCTGAATAGAATCACTAAAGTTTAAACTAGTAAAGTTTGTAAACAATGAATTGGAAGATGGATCTCAGATTTGTATTAAATAAATGTTGAAGTCTATGTTTCTATGATACCTCTTTATAGATATTTCATATTAATAAATATAAATGGTATAAGCTTTATATTTCTATGTTTAGAGAGAGAATCAATTATCTACAAGTTTGGTCCATATTATACTCAGATACAGTTTGTTTTAGAGTTCTTAGATATACACCAACATTTTAGTAACTTAACACATAATACAGAGAAGGCAATGGCACCCCACTCCAGTATTCTTGCCTGGAAAATCCCATGGACGGAGGAGCCTGGTAGGCTGCAGTCCATGGGGTCGCTAAGAGTCAGTTACAACGGAAACAACTTAGCAGCAGCAGCAGCAGCAACAACACATAATAACCTAATGCAGATNTCTTGCCTGGAAAATCCCATGGACGGAGGAGCCTGGTAGGCTGCAGTCCATGGGGTCGCTAAGAGTCAGTTACAACGGAAACAACTTAGCAGCAGCAGCAGCAGCAACAACACATAATAACCTAATGCAGATGTTTCTAGTTAGTTGATGACTTTCTGACACCATGGACTGTAACCTCCCAGGTTCCTCCATCCATGGGATTTTCTAGGCAAGAATATTAGAGTGGGTTGCCATTTCCTTCTCCAAGGGGGTCTTCCCAACCCAGGGATCAAACCCGGATCTCCTGCATTGCAGGCAGACTCTTTACTGTCTGAGCCACCAGCGAAGCTACCACACACACACACATAAAATTTTAATTAATTATTTATTTTTGACGATGCTGGGTCTTCATTGCTGCACAGGCTTTTGTGTAGTTGTGGCAAGTAGGGGCTACTCTTCATCGTGGCTCATGGGCTTCTCATTGTGGTGGTTTCTCTTGCTGTGGAGCACAGGCTCTAGGGCACGGGCTTTATAGTTGTGGCACATGGGCTTAGTTGCTCTGCAGCATGTGGGATCTTCCTGGGCCAGGGATTGAACCCATGTCTCCTGCATTGGCAGGTGGATTATTCACCACTGAGCCATCAGAGAAGCTCGTGGCTTTCTTCTTGAATGATCTGGATACAGACTCTCTCCATCTTGTGGTCTGCCGTGACCTTGGGTCTTGGAATCCTCTGCATACAGCTGACAGAAAAGAAAAGAAAGTGGAGACTCCTGCTTTCTTAAAAGCCTCAGACAGTGACAACTATCATTTCTACTCTCATTACATTGGTGAATTCTAATCTTGTGACCACACTTAAATACAAAGGCTGCTGGAAATGCCTGTAGTGCCTCAGCTGTCAACCAGGAACAGTGATATACCATGAAAGGGGGAGTATGAATTTTGGGTGAACAGCTAAATATCTCTGCGGCAGAGTTGAACCCTGTAAGGACAGTATCTGACTGAATAATGACTTTGAATTTAGATATTTGACATTTTGTGAACCCAGGATTGACCTCTACTCTACATAGGGTGGAAGTTCTAAACTCAATCAAATACATGATGATTCTTGAAGGACTTGCCTACATGTGTAGTCTCTTTCTCTGGGATTCTTCGACCCAAAGTTTATTCCCAAAATTTCACTGGACAATCTCAGTCAAAAATATGCTGAGCTCTTCTGCAAATTCAACCTGCATTTATCAGTCATTATATTCACAGACCTTCACTGTAACTGACACTGGGGACTGCTTCCTCTTTCATAGCCTTCTCTTCCCTTTTGTCTGTGTTTTGCTTCTTTTTTCTCACTTCTTCTGGACATTTCATCTCAGGTCTCTCCCCAGGTTTCTTCTCTTAATGCTCTTTAAATACGAGTGTTCCTTGAAGACTAATCCTGACTCAGCACTCTGCCTCTTCCAAACCTTCGTGGAATAATCTTCAGTTCAGTTCAGTCCAGTTCAGTTGCTCAGTCGTGTCCAACTCTTTGCGACCCCATGAATCGCAGCACACCAGGACTCCCTGTTCATCACCATCTGTCGGAGTTCACTCAGACTCATGTCCATCGAGTCCGTGATGCCATCAACCATCTCATCCTCAGTTGTCCCCTTCTCCTCCTGCCCCCAATCCCTCCCAGCATCAG